>SJXQ01005842.1:199769-212203 GCA_006408695.1 Aepyceros melampus
TCTTTGCAAATAGCCTGTACCCACAGCCCATCCGAAATTAGGCTGACAACATAATTAAGTTTCCTTACTCTTTCTCTTCCTTGATTTTAGATTGTGAAGAAGTGAATATTTGTAGAGAAACAATGGGCTTCCCAGGTGGTGCTAGTGGTAAAGAACCCTCCTGCCAATGCGGAGGCATAAGAGACGTGGGTTTGATCCCTCGTGAGGCGGAAGTGGGGAGGATCCCCTGGAGAAGGGCATGGCAACCCAGTCCAGTAGGCTTGCCTGGAGAATCCCATGGGCAGAGAAGCCTGGTGGGCCACAGTCCATGGGATCGCAAAGAGTTGGACACGACTGAAGCGACTTAGCACACATGCACGCACATGAACACTTTGGCTTCTATAAAGGCATTTTTGTCCTCCTTGTAGATAAGCACTGGGGGGTAAGGGGGACTACAGCTCTGGGAATGGCATTCACGGGCAGAAGCCCCAGGACCCAGCCAGGACTAGGGCCTGGGGCAGACCTGGCCTACCCCATTAAGTCCCAGGGTAGGATGGGAGAGTGGGCAGCTGGTGGCCATGGAAATGTCACACCTCGGCCCCTTTTGGAGAATACAGTATGCAGGGGAAGCACTAACCAGGCCCCTTGCCCTGAGACCCAGGAAGATAAATGGAAGAGCAATGCTCAAAAGGGTTATCTGGGACTTCCCTGGTGGTCCTGTAGTTAAGACTTCACCTTCCAATGCAGGGGGCTTAGGTTCGATCCCTGGTTGGGGACTTAGGATCCCACATGCCTCGTGGCCAAAAAACCAAAACACAAAATAGAAGCAATGTTGTAACAAACTCAATAAAGACTTAAAAAAAGTTTGTCAGTGAACAGGGACTTTCTAAGACCAGAAGGGAAGGGTAAGACCAGAGCACATCCAAGGGACCTTGAATAGGGCACTGCCCTGGGGGTGCAGCCACGTTGGCCACGGCAGATGATGAACTGTGCAGGGGAGGTCATGCCTGCAGGAGAAGCCGCCTGGGCAGGCGTGTTCACATCCGCCTTCAGCCTTCCTTCCCCTCCCCATGAGATCAGAAGGCAGCTGGAGCCAAAAATCCACTTGCTCCAGTTGACAATTTAGTAACCCCAAAAGACAGGACATGAGGCAATGAAGGACTGGGTGTGCACTTCACATGTCATTTTCAGGGTAGTGAGAATCTGACAGGAGTTGGTTTTCATTCCCTCTGCCAGTTTCTGGCCTTTTCTGGTTATTTAGGCTAAGTTCCTTCATAGATGATGTTACTATTGAAAAACCTCCCTAGCCAGACATCTTTTTCTTGCCACGGCAACCCCCATTAGCTGAAATCCACAGGGGTGCCTTGGCTTACAGCGCTGCAGGAATGTGAATGTGTGAAAATTGTATCGAGGGGGCCCATCAAACCTCCATCAGTCATTAGCATACATTAGAGATGATGGACTTACAGCTTTAAAAGGGCCCTAGATATCATCATTGGTTTCCACCTGCTCACTTCTGGTGTTGGAAAAACTGATGCTCCATCCTGTTTGGGGATCAGCACACATTCACACATCTTAAATGACAGAAGCTAAGAATTTAACTAGATCACAGTGATTTCTTGGTGCTGGACTTCTTTGATGTCTCAAAGCTCAGTGGCAACGCCTCTAGGGCCATGGTCTCTCAGCCAGTGATCAAGGCTCACTTCAATGTCAAGCACCACCCTTCCTTCTTTTCAACACTTGGAGTTTTCACCAAAAATCTGTTGAATAAATGATCCTAATGTTGACCACAGTGTTGGAAGCCACTTTATACAGCTTTCCCATTTTATAGGTAAGAAAACTGAGGTCCAGAACAGGGAAGTGATTTGCCAAAGATCATTCAAGAAGTAACAGCTTGAGCATGCAGTCTAGGATACATTCCTGTCCAGCTTACCTGCTTGAGTTAATTTATCAGATCAATTAAGTCAATGAGCAGGTCCCCGGGGGAATGGTGGGCACAGAAATTAAAAGATGTGAAAGGGCAAAGGAGAAGGTCAGGAAAGGTGCAGAATGTGGGCTGCCAGTGGAATAAAGGGGTCTGACAAGGATGCCAGGCTTAGAGGGCAGGCCAAGGTCAAAGGGAAGTGGGAGGGCCCCTGGTCCTTTGCTGATTTTTACCAGCTCTTATCTCATGTGCTTTCTGCTTCACCTCTGGCTGCCTTCTCAGAAAAGCTACCTGATAATAAAGGCTGCCATAGATACCTTGGGTTCACATCCAACCAGAACAAAGATGTATGCAAAGCGTTTTTGGTACAGAAGAAGGCAGAGGGTCATGGTGACAGGAAATCTCTCTCGGTGACCCAGGTCCTGAGCTGCATGAGCTGGGGTGTGGGTATGTATAGGATGACTGCCAGTGATTTATTTATTTTCATGAAGCAAAAGAAGAGGGGGAGAAAAGGAACCCAGCATGGGTGGGATGTGAGAATACGAAGATTTATGTGAACTTTGGATTTATGAGAGGGAAAAGCAGATCAAATTTGGGGCCAGCCAAATGGCCACTCTCCATCTCTGTAAATCATTCTCTCACACAGTCTGGACGCCATTGGCAGCCATTGGATATTTCCGTTCTCAGCTCTCGAGCAGTGCCAGCCGGCATCCCTAAGGCCAGCGCCCTACACTGCAGGGCAGATAGGAGTTACACATTCGGGAGATGGGGCACGAAGCAACGGCTGTCTCTCTTAGTCTTCCTGCATCTCTTCTTCTGCCAGTTCTTTCTCCACCTTTAGGATGGGCTTTCCAGCTCTCTCAGATTAAACCTGAAGTTCCTGTGTAATTGGCAAGGGGTCTGTTTTGGCAACTGGAATCCAGAGCTGCAAGTGGCCCAGGTCCCCAGGGGTTGATGCAATTGGGAAAGAGATGCCAAGAGAGGAATCTTGAAGAGGAAAATCAGTTCAAAGACTCTTGTGTGCCTCTCAGTATCTTCTTCAAAGCTGGGAAACTTCATGATGGGTCATTCACCAGCCAGGGGCATGGGAGGGAGCAGGGGTTCCTTGCTGCTGCCAGCTGTTGGTTCAGGGAGATGGGGTTGCCAAGGAGTCCCTGAAGCCAGGCAGGTGGCTGGCTAGACCCTTCCTGTAGCATCCATAGTGCAATGAGAAGAGCTGGAATTTTCCCTTCCGATCTCCTCCGCCCCCACCAAACCTGAAGACATTTCCTTTCCCGTCTCCCATCTATGTACACCAAGTATCAGGTTCACTCCCAGCTCGGGCTGTCAGTGGGCTGTGAGTGGGATAGGAGGGAAGGATCTAGATGGCCAGAACATTCACAGTTCTCAACACCTCCCAACACCTTCAGAGTCATTTCACATCATCTTTTCCAGTCTAGGGGTTTTGCAACTTTCCATTTCCTTTTTCTTTTATTAGAGTGGAGATATTTCAATTTCAAATTTTATTAATATACTGAAACACATTTTATTACATGTGAAGAACTACACATATCCATAGACACTAGAGCTTAGTTTTACTTATTTTTTTTAAATTTTAAATAAGTGAAATCACACATGTATCTATGCATATATAATATATTTCTGTATCTGTCTTTTTTCATTCAACATTGATTTTGAGATTCTTCCAAGTTGTTGCATGTAGCTGTAGTTCATTCATTTTCCTTGTTGAAGAGTTTCCCACTGAAAGAATATACCACATTTATTTGTCCATGCTGCTACTGATGGACACTGGGGTTGTTTCCAGCTTTGGGCTGCTATGAAGAGTGCTTAGGGACATTCTTAAACATATCTCTCCATAGATAAATAGGCAATTAGATAGATAGAGTTGAGACAGAGATCAAGAGATATAGACGATAGATATATGCATAGGTAGGTAGGTAGAGAGACTAGATAAATAGATTAGATAGATGCATACATTAGATAGATAGATACAGGTGAGACAGATAACAGATATGGATGACAGACACATAGGTAGGTAGTTATATGGACAGACAGACAACCTGTCAGGTCTACACCTAGAGTGCAAATGCTGGGTCACACAGATGCTAATGTTCTAAAATACCACACTGTTTCTCAAAACAGTTAGACCACTTTATACTTTCACCAGAGTATGAAATTTGTAATTGCTCCATATCCTCGTCAGCACTTTGTTTTGGCACTTCTACTTAGCCATTCTGCTTCACGTACCTTGGTATCTCATTCTGGTTCAATTTGCATTTTTCTGATGATGAATAATGCTGGACATCTTTCTCATATTCTTATCAGCTATTTATCAGAGGAAACTCTTTTGAGTAATCTGCCACTGCTGCTGCTAAGTCACTGCAGTCGTGTCCGACTGTGTGCAACCCCATAGACAGCAGCCCACCAGGCTCCACCATCCCTGAGATTCTCCAAGCAAGAACACTGGAGTGGGTTGCCATTTCCTTCTCCAATGCATGAAAGTGAAAAGTGAAAGTGAAGTCGCTCGGTCAGGTCCGATCCTCAGCGATCCCATGGACTGCAGCCTACCAGGCTCCTCCATCCATGGGATTTTCAAGGCAAGAGTACTATTGCTTGTCAAATAACTATTTAAGGGTGGCACCACCTATTTTAAAATATCAAAAATTTCAAACGCTTCTAATGTCACTCTTACACCACACATACATACAAATCACAGAGCTTTGTTCTGCTCTGTTTCTTTCATGGGTATTCCCTTGTTGTCTCCCCAACAGTCTTCAGAAAAGAGACTGGGATTTCTGTTCTTTGTTTCCACCATAGCAATTGCTGGGCAAAAAAAAAAAAAAAAAAATCTTGCTTTAAAAACGACAATTGTGGGAAAACTTAATTTGGGGGTTATTCTTGGATGTGTTCTCTGGAAGTCCACAATTACTCTGCCTCAACCTGAGAACAGACTCAATGGAAAGGAGTCTGAAGAAAGGAGTAAAATCTAGAGAGGATGAGAAGCAGGAAGCACCATTTCCTGGCTGTTCTCCAGAGAAAATGAGCATCTTCTCCAGGGGTTGGGCGCTGGGCGGCTTCATCAGGCGGCAAGAGGCATAAAATCCCAGAACATTCATCTCCTCAAGGTTCCCAGACCCAAGGAGGAAAGGAAACTGTTTTAAAAGGGTGAAAACAGAAACACATTTTCTGCATTACCCAGTCTGGGCACTGCCCTTTAACACCACAACACTCAGTGGGAAACGCTTCCCAGGGTTGACGACATCATTTCATTTCCTGCTCTAAGCGCAAAATTGTTCAGTTTCATTCACCAGTCCCCAGACGGATGCTGGAACACCCAGTAGAGGAGTGTCATCCTATAAATTAAAAATTTCAGGGCAGGTAGTTTCTAAGTGTAGGGACAAGTCCCCACTCCTGGTCCAAGCAGTTTAAAGACACCCTTGCTCCTCTGACCACCCCACATCTATGGAGACACACTGAGCAAGTTTATTCGTAAGAGAGCTGGCAATAATAGGCATTAGCCTTTTATGGGACAATATGCTAGTTCCTTATTTATTTTTTAGAGCAGAGGTCAACAGGCAATATCCATTCTTATACAAAATAAAAATGCATTGGAAGACAGCCACCACCCCCATTTATTTATGTATGGTTTAGGCTGCTTTCCCACTACACGGGCAGAATTGAATAGCTGTAAGGAAGTGCCTACGGTCCTCAAAGCCTAAAACTTTTATTATCTGGCTTTTAGAGAAGAAGTTCAACAACCCTTATTCTAGATGGTCAATGTAAGCTTGGCAGGTCATACGTCACATGTCTAAGCACACTTGGCTACTATCAACATCAAGAATAATGATGTTGGGACTTCCCTGGTGGTCCAGTGTTAGAACTCTGAACTTCCACTGCAGGGGCCTCAGGTTCCATCCCTGGTCAGGGAACTAAAATCTCACCTTCTGCATGGTCAAAAATAAATAATAAATAAGTAAACGAACAAAGGGCTTCCCTGGTGGTTCAGTGCTAAATATCTGCCAGAATGCAGGAGATGTGGGTTTGATTCCAGGGTTGGGAAGATTCCCTGGAAGAGGAAATGGAAACCCACTCCAGCATTCTAGCCTGGAAAAATCTCATGGACAGAACAGCCTGGAGGGCTACAGCCCATAGGATCGTGAAAGAGTCAGATATGACCTAGAGACTAAACAAGAAAATGAACAAAAGAATCTTAAAAAGAAAATATAACAATGCTGACAAAAACAAATAGCGATGACTCATTCCTAACATTTACTGTATCCCAAGCAGTATACGAAACATTTTTCTTGCTATATAATTTAATCACAAAAATTGTAAAGAAGAGCTATTATATCACCTCTTAATCAATCCTGAATATTCATTGGAAGGACTGATGCTGAAATGAAGCTCCGATACTTTGGCCACTTAATACAAAGAGCTGACTCATTAGAAAAGACCCTGAAGCTGGAAAGACTGAAGGCAGGAGGAGAAGGGGACGACAGAGGAGGAGATGGTTGGATGGCATCACTGACTCGATGAACATGAGTCTGAGCAGCTCCAGGAGTTGGTGATGGACAGGGAGGCCTGGTGGGCTGCAGTCCATGAGGTTGCAAAGAGTCGGACTGAACAACTAAACTGAACTGATTATACAGATAATGAAACTGAGGCTTAAAGAGATTAAACATCAAGATCACACTGCTAATCAGTGATGGCTAGATGCCCACCCAGGCCTCTGATTCCCATTCTATGCCTGTAGCCCACACATCACTGTCTGCATCTACCGAGGGCACTTGCCCTCTGCAGACACACCAGACAGAGATCCCCAAAGCCACAGAAGCATTCAGCTCCCATCAAGAGAGCGGCTCAGTCAGAGCCCTCAGTGTCAAAGAGGGGCCTTTCGAGGCCCTGGCGAGAGTCCTCGTGGGGATGGTATCTCAGCTCCCAGTCCTCTGTTCATGGAGCAGAATTCACTCTAGCCTCAGAGGCCTGCTCACCACACCTACCCCCGCACAGCCCACTCCATGCCCCAAAGCAGGGCTCCCCAGACCCGCGGGTGCCTCAGGGAGGCCACGTGATTCTTGTCTGTGTTAATCGGGTTCAAAGATTTGTCCAACACTGACTGACAGAAGCTGGAGCAAGGGTGGGGGAGGGTAACTGGCAGTAGCAAAGTCCTTTGCCTACTGCCCCAGGCTATTCGACTCCAGCTGCAAATCTGCTCTGCTGGCTCAGCAACACAAAATCCCTGTGGTTCCTGGACCTCAATAAGCAGCTGCCAGGAGACAGTAGCCCTCAGACATGCTGTCCCCTGGGGGCTGAACCTGGATCCCACGGAGGTAGCTGAGCATGTCTTCTAACCCCACCCATTCTCCTCCCTAGGCTCAGCACCTGACCCCTCCACCAGCCCATCTCCTATTCCCTGTGAAGTTGCTGCTGTGAGCAGTGGCTCTCAGGGCCTCCATGAGTGACCCACCCCTCATGCAACTGTACTTGGGAGAAATGATCAGATGACTTTCTGGGCATGGACAGGATATCCTGTAAAGTCCCTGAGAAGGGAAGAGGGTCAGCGGGGAACAGGGGTGAGCCCAGGGCCTCCAGAATAAAACCAGGGTCCATCATGGGCTTCGCTTATCCCTCCAGCTGCACCTCGGATACAGCCCTCCATTGTGTATCACAGTTCGTGACCTCTGAAGCCAAAAGGTCCAGAGGAAACTTCATGAACCTTCGAGCAAGTGCATCTGATTACATTAGTTTATACCATTTTGATTGCATCTGATAATGTTCATTGATACCATCTTCTAGAATGGATCGAGCCTCTCTTTCCCACCCCCATGGCTGGCAGCCACACCCCTCTTCCTTCCTGGGGCCCATGTCTCTCTGAGCGTTACCTTCACAGCCACGAGCATCTTGTCCTTGGTGGGGCTGAGGTTGTAGCATTCGGCCAGGAAGACCTTTCCAAAGGCTCCCTCGCCCAGCTCTCGCTTCAGCACGATGTCTCTCCTTTTAATGTGCTGCACGTCTGCGGGAGGGGACAGAGGAGAGCAGCCAGGTCAGTCTCGGGTGCTGGTTCTCTCCTTGGAGGCTCAGGGGTCTGGGGAAAACAGGGATCCAGGGCAGGGAGCTCCGCCTTGGAGGCCACGGTGGGGCCCGATGAGCTCCAGCATTTTACCATGGCTATAAAAATGGGCAACATGCAGTGATTTGAGTCTTACCCAGAATCAAATCTCGGCTTTATCTGACTAGCCCCAAAGCTGTCTAAATCATGGCTGCCTTGGCTGGAAACCAGGAAACCAGAGCCAGTAGTCTTTAATACCCAGGAATCAGGCATAACTGGCTGTAAGTACTGAGCACAAGAGTCCTCTGGGCATCGCACGGGTCCTGACTCAAGTGGGTCTGAGACTCGGCATCTCTAATAAACTCTCAGGTGATGTGTGCGTGCTGTGGGTCCAGAGCTGTTCTGGGTGACCAAAAATCAGGTTTGAACTGGTTCCTCCTCCCTGCGGGTTTCAGAGCTTGGGAAAATTATTTCAGTCCACAGCCTCAATGTCTTTACCTGTGAACTGGAATGAAAACCTATAGCTTCCTTTCTGAATCCTTGGGAAGATTGTATGAGATAATTCATATGAAGAGTTTAGCCCAGGGTCTTGGTACACACACACACACACACACACACACACTCACACATACACAGACACATCACACTGGCTCTTGTTATGATGTCTATAATGCTCCTATAGCAAAGTGTCTGGTTCAGGACAGAATCCACAAAGTGGAAGTTAAAATGATCTGGGGGGAAGCCTCTACATGAGAATCCCTCTCCCCTGAGAGACAAGAAAAAAAAAAAAGAAAGAAACCAATCAAATAAGAAAATCAAGTTCAGAGACCTCCCAGAACCAGGGTCTGTGCAGAGAGAGAGAAAGACTGCTACGATCTTGGCTAATTTAGCAACCTAATTAAAGTCTGTCAGCCAGGAGGAAGCAAAGCTGTGACCTCAGCCCTCCCACCTATTTGGAAAGAATGCTTCGAAGGAATCATACAAGAAGTGGGCTGACGACGGGGGGAGCCAGCCAGAGATTACTCACCGACCTTTCCATTCATCGTTCAACAGGCAGAAGCCCATTAAATACCTGCATTCACTTTATGAAGAGCATTACAGAGCCAGGAAAAGAACGTTGTCTCAAATGACCTCGTCAAAAAAATGAACACTGAAGACAGAGGACCAGGGCAGACTGTCCCCCAGGGCGAGGGGACACAGGACCAGAACAGAGGGATGTGGCTCCCAGGCCTTGGTTAGCGTTTTACTCAGCAGGGGCAGGAGGGGTGATTCTTGTTATAACAGATTACACAATTTTTTTTTTTCTATCAGAATTCTTGGTAGCCCTGCTGTGTCCCAGATGACCTGCTCTCCGGGATCTGTGGGTGGAAGCATTTACACAGCATTTTCTCTCCTCTCAGCAAGACATACTTGCAGCTCCCAGGCCATGGGGTGGCTGGGGAGCTACCACATGCTGTGGGGCTTTGCCCCCATCTTTACAGAAATGGAATTAAAAATGGGTTCCCTTTTCACACCCTTTGCGGCTATTTCCCAGCTTCTGAGGAATGGGATATTTTGGCCTTGAAGGGGAAGGCTAAGGGTCTCCCACCAAGAGAAAATGAGAGGTCAGGACCTCTCCAGGGAGACCATCTGCTCATCGCTGTACAATCATTCCCAGGTGACTACTGATGACACACAGGTCCCAAAAGATGAGTGTCCTGGTGGGCCTAAGAGTGGAGGTAGGGGTGGTAACAGGATGGTAGCTTCCTAAGGCCATGCCTGCACCTCTGAACCCACAGGGATCAGTCAGGAATAGGAAGTCAAGGGCACCTGGATCAGACCTGGCTCCTCCTCCACTATGGGCTTGCCCACCTCACAAAACATCTTGAGTCTCAGTTTCCTCATCTGTAAAATGGGTGAGGAGTATCATATAACCCAAGTTCCACTTACCTGCTATAGGAGCTATTATGTGCAAAGGTTTGTAAACCTTCAAGTCCTCTGAAACCATGTGTGTTTTGGTGTTTTCATCATTACTGATGAAGGGAAAATGAGGGCCAAGTCAGGAATTGCCAACTGGTGGTTGAAATAGGGCTCAAATCCAGAACACCAGGACAGGTCAGAGTGGCAAGGCCTTTTATGGAAAAGCCCTCTTTGGCCTCAGACCCCTCCCCAACCCCAGCCTCCAACAACATTGCAACAGGATGAAAATAAAGTCACCTAGAAGCCTTATGAAAACTGATCACTCAGCCCTTCTTCCTGAGATTTCTGTTCAGGAGGTGCAGGCTGAGGCCTGAGAATTTGCCTTCTCTAACAAATTCCCAAGTTGATGTTCGTCCTGCTGGCCGCCCAGGACACCTCTTTGAGAACCAGCAGAATAGGTTGATGTGAGTGGGGCAAGAATTCAGCCAGCTGATGACTGATGCTCACCTTAGTAGACTGGCCTCAACAAGTTCCACACCGCAGATATAAGTCAGGCATCACCACTCGAAGACCAGGAGGAGGCCTGAAATCCTGGACTTACCTGTATGGTCTCATCAAGCCCCCTTTCAGAGCTTCCAGCCCTCATCCTCACAGTGGAGACCATGACTCTCTAGAGTCTTTACTTTCTGGATACTCCTCTACAAAGGCAGGGCTATAGTGTACACTGTGTGCTCAGTCATGCAATCGTGCCAAGCTGGGGGTTGGCAGCTGCCTCAGGGTTCTTGTGCATGCTAAGTCACTTCAGTTGTGTCTGACTCTTTGTGATCCCATGGACTGCAGCCCGCCAAGCTCCTCTGTCCATGGGATTTCCCAGGTGAGAATACTGGAGTGGGTTGTCATTCCTTCTCCAGGGGATCTTCCCAAGCCAGGGATTCAACTTGCATCTCTTTTGTTTCTTGAATTGCAGGTGTATTCTTGACCACTACCATCATCTGGTAAGCCCACAGTATATATTGGGCTAGCCAAAAATGTCATTGTCCTTTTTCCACAAGATATTACAGAAAACTCAAAAGAAGCATTTGGACAACCATATATTCCTGGGTCCTTAAGTCCAACTTTGAGCTGGGTGCTCTCACCAACTCCCCACCCTCCTCCCCAGCTTCTGACTCTCGGCCACAGTGAGTCCAGAATGAGAAAAGAGAATGTCTATGGAGGGCAGGGCCCCGTTTTCCAGCTGCTGAGCCTGAGTCACATCTCAGAACCCTCCATCTCCTCTCCCTCCCTCGGCAGCAAGAATCCCAAGCCTTGGAAGATTCAGACAAGTCTTGTGGCAGCAGTGTAGAGGGGGGCCTTTTCTCAATGCTCCCTCCAAATCTCAGCAGTTAAGTGCCCAGGCTTCCCAGGTGATGCTAGTAGTAAAGAACCCACCTGGCAATGCAGGAGACATAAGAGAACCAAGTTCGATCCCTGGGTCGGGAAGATCCCCTGGAGGAGGGAATGGCTACTCACTCCAGTATCCTTGCTTGGGAAATCTCATGGACAGAGGAGCCTGGCAGGCTACGTCTATGGGGTCGCAAAGAGCTGGACATGACTGAAGCGACTTAGCACACACAGGAGCCCCAAGGCAGCTGCCAACCCCCAGCCTCAGGCGGTCACAGGTGTGACAGCTGCGGGCCTTGAACGTGGCTGAGAGCAAGTGGCCATGACACTGGGGACTCATCCGCCCTCCGCAAACGTGAAGCAGAAGCCACCCGTGGACCAACAGGTCTGCCCCTGGCCTGAGAACGGATCTCTTTCAGAGACATGGAAACACCCAGTGGCTCAGAATAACATCGCTGGACTCTAGTCATCTGCAGGGACAAGTAGTTTGAGACCAATACTTGAGCTTAGTCCACAGATGGAGTGAGAAGACCTGAGGAGGGGTAGCAGAAGGATTAGAAAATCAAAACAGACTCCATCCCACCATAAATTCTTCCCCAAGATAGACCCTTCCTCCAGCCATGGGGATAAGAGCTCCACAAGGTAACGTGGGAGCTTTGGCGATGGAGAGGCTGGACTGGGGCCAAACGCATAAAACTAATCACTTCCATGTGGCGAACCCTGTGTACCAACAAGACTCGAGATCCCAGAACTCTGTCTGTGCAGCTTCTTCCTCTGAACCCAAAGGGGAAGAAGACGTAGGTAAAGGGAGTCGTGGGTTCCCAGTCCTGTTATCTGCCCCACATGCCATTCTCACGATAACACTGAGAGGTAGGTGTGATTGCACCCCTTTCACAGATGAAAACATAGAGGCAGGCGGGTAACTTTCCCAAGTTGGCAGAGCTAAGACGTGGCCAAAGGATTCGCTCTTCTTTTTCTGGCTCCTGAGTCTGTGTGCTTTCTGTTACCTGAAGCCACCTTTCTGAGTCTTTCTCCACTTTGCAGAGGAGACAGTCGGTCCCCAGCTCAGTCCTCCATCTTCCTGCTTCCTCTACTCCGACCCGACTTCTCTTACCCTGTCCATTCCCGGATGGAAAGCAGCATTTCCCAAGGGAAAGTGTAGGAGCCCTCCTATACCCACCCACCCACCCCAGAGGCCCCCAG
>SJXQ01005842.1:213652-250804 GCA_006408695.1 Aepyceros melampus
TAAAAAAAAAGAAGGGAGGGGGGGGGGGGGGGGGGGGGGGGGGGGGGGGTGGCAAGGAGCCAACAGTGATCAGGGAGTCACTGGCAGCCTATCTGAACAAGCCACCACTATGTCCAACCCCTTCTTCCTTCGGGTCCAAAATAGTTTGCTCAAAGAGGTTTGTCAAACAATGGAATAAAGACATCAAAGGCAGTGACAGCCACCTATTAAAGATTGCTATTGATCCATAGAGAAAAACCAGATTTCCCACGGTCAGTAGTTATAAATAATGGTGATCCTGACTCTGCTGTATGTCAACAGCAAAGTCAGTCCCCCAAAGCCACATGCTCCCTCGGTCAGACTCAAAATGTCTTAAGAGAAATTCATTGGCCAGCTTGATGCTTTGGTTAATTCCTGTCCTAGGAAGCCAGATGTGCATGCCGTGCAGACATCGTCCTTCCCTGAAGGCTGTCACCTAGGGGACACAGAAGCAGCACCCCTCAGGGCTGCCCATAAGCTCCCTTAGCTGAGCCCTGATGGATTTTCTAACCACCCTGCCTTCCCTTCTTCTTGGCCCATTGTAATACCGAGTTCCCAATTGGTTCCTGGGCTTCCTAGGTGGCTCAGTGCTAAAGAATCTGCCTGCCAATGCAGGAGATGTGGATTTGATCCCTGGGTTGGGAAAGTCCTCTGACGAAGGAAATGGCAACCCACTCCGGTATTCTTGCCTGGGGAATCCCATGGACAGAAGAGCCTGGTGGGCTACAGTTGA
Source organism: Aepyceros melampus (assembly GCA_006408695.1). Taxonomy (NCBI): domain Eukaryota; kingdom Metazoa; phylum Chordata; class Mammalia; order Artiodactyla; family Bovidae; genus Aepyceros; species Aepyceros melampus. The sequence goes on from SJXQ01005842.1 coordinate 214,404, forward strand.
TAGGGTCGCAGAGTCAGATATGGCTTAGCAACTAAAATAACAAAAACAATTGGTTCCTAGGCTCTGTGCTAAAGCCTCTCGGATCTTTCCCCATCGACTCTATCTCACTCTGCTCTTGTCCCTTTTAGCTCACTGTCATCCCCTGTGCCCTTGTTAATAATGAAAATGCCATGGACTGAGTACTTATTCCACAGCTGAGCACCATGCTAAGTAACACTCGAGATGCCTTGTCTCTTCTTCACAACTCTCTTAAACATAGTACATTGCTCCCCAAGTGCTACAGATGAGGAAGCTGAAGCTTAACGTGATGAAGCAATTGCCCAAGATCACCCAGCTGTTAGAAGTGACCCACTGGACTCTAAACTCTGGTGCAGGTGGACCTTGCCACCAAGCCATCCTTCCGCCATTGCTCCCTTGCCCCTTTAACTGACTTCACATCTATAAGGACAGAGATGCTCTTCCACTAACACCCAATCCTGTCGCCCTTGGTTGTCCCCACTTGAGCTCCAGGTGGGTGGTGAGGATGCTTTCTGGAGATGAGGAGGCACGAAAAGTTGGAAAGCTAAGACCCTGATGCCCCACAGAAGGACAGAGGGTCTCCACAGCCTGGGTGGCTCTCGAATTACAAGGTGAGTCCTGAGAGCAACTGTAGGCAGGGGAGGAAGGAGATTCTTGGCAGGAAAAGTGGGGGAAGAGGGAACGGGGAGAGGAAGGGCGGCTCTCTGAGAAGTGTGTGTTTTCTTTGCACTCAGCAGACCCCAGGGTCTCAGGCTGCCAAAAAATGCTCAGAAGAAAACATTAATGCAATACCACACGTTTATTACACATGAAATGGAATGTCTTTAAATGGAAAAGAATAATATTCCCGGATCTCCAACTGTGGGTTTTTGAAGCAGCAGGAGGCAGATAGCATGCCAGCTCTGCCTCTTTGAGAGGGGAAGGAGGGTAGGACCCCTGCTTTTGCTAATAGTGGGTACGTCCCTTTGCCACTGCAGACCTGGCCCCACCCCTTCTCCTGGCCCCACTGCAGGCCTCTGCACGGCAGGGCAAGAGGAACTAAATTCCCACTGCAGGAGAGCATGACAGGTAAACACGTCCACAGGCAAAGCCAGACCTTTGCAGTAGTCGGCCGCCAACCCAGCCAGTTCTCCACCTGCACAGAAGGACAGAGCATGGCTGTACTGCTCAACAACTGCTTTTGCAAAGCAATGCTGGGATGATTTACTGACTAGGAAAACAAGAGGACCTCCTGGGTCCACGTCAAGGATTTTCCAAGGGAAGACATTTCCAAGGCTAGAGAGCCAACAGAAGAACTCTGCAGAATTTCTCTTGGAGGTCTGAAAGTTTAAATTAGTCCCAGGTTACCAACCAAACAGAGGAAACAATGACATGGAAAAGGATTCCAGGTCGAAGGAACACCATCACTGTCTGTTGCTGTCACTGCCCCTTGGTGAGGCTGACCCGGGATTGTTTGTCTAAGACGCTGATGTTTCTGCAGCCTAGCCCATATCATATCCCAAGGCTCTTCTCACCCCATGCTATTTTCAGAGTTTGATGGCTTTGCAAAGGGCCTTTGAAGGGTGCTAATGGATGTTCAAGGCAAAAAGGCAACATCCTGAACTATTGTCTTTGCAAATTGGGTCTAGCACAGGGCCCAGTATACAGTAGGTACTCACTCAATATGGAATAAATAAATGAATGAACCAAAAAGCACCTCCAAGCCACTGCTAGAGACTTTAGCAAGAAAAACACTACCAAGAGGGAGGAAGAAGGGAAGCCGAGGGAGCAGTAAAAAAAAGAGAAAGATGAATGAAAATCGGCAAGGATCCAGAAAGTTCCAAGAGCAAACTTATTTCTGACCTGGCTCTAAGACTGGCCCCACGAACCAAGATCGCACGGAACTAGGACCATCCTGAGACCCACGTCCTACCCCTCAGTCACGGGCACGGTGAGACTGCTAAACAAAGCATCCCTGCAGGTCTGTATCCGCTGAAGCTCAACAAAAACCAGGGCACGTGTGCACCCTTAGGCTAGAGGTAGCGGTCTAGGACTCCAAGACACGGTGTTCCCACCAAGACGAATAAATAAACAAGACACCCTGCTGCTTCTGGAAGCAGTGAAGAGAGAGGATCAGCAGAGGACTGTCTGTTCTGGGGCGATTTCCAGCTCACGTTTCCTGACACAAGAAGTTCAGAGATGAGGCTAAGGTTCAGATGTATTTCTGCCCCCAGGTGCTACCCCTCGGAATTCAACCATCAGGAACCCAGACATTTTACTAACATCGCAGGGCCCCTGACATCAGCTTCCTAACCAAGACCACCCTTTCCTACCCACTTCCTTCACCTCCATGCCGCGTTGGCTCTTCCCTTGGTGAGAAGACCCCTCTGGCTCTCATTAAGCATGGACTGCCCGAGCCAAGAGTAAAAAGCAAGAGAACTCCCCAAGGAGAGCATCTGGAATTGAGAAGTTAGGTGCTGAAAGATGGAGCTCAGGCTCCGACTGGGAATCTGTCCCTGCAACAGCCTACCCAGCTCCCCACTTCCTCTCCCCGCTTCTAGATGTTCCCTTTCCAAAGTGATAGTGTCAAACTCTCGTTCAAAATGCCCATAGAAGGGGTTCCTTCTGCATCTCAGTCTGCACAGAGGCCCTTCTCTTCCCATAGTTGCTCAGCGATGCTGTCTCCGCCTCTGTCCATCCCTGGCATCTAATTCTGCCCTCCCAGGTCTGTCTGGTGACATCATGATTTCTCACAGCAAACACAGAACTCAAGGTTGCGCCTTCCAATCCTGGAGCTCTGGGCCAAGACCTAGACTGCAGGACACCACGGAGCCCCGCATCTTCACACAGGAAGTCTAGGGGTCAGAAGCAGACATACCTATGAAAACCTTCCTCCGCAGAGGATGGGCCACAATGACCCATTCATGGAACATGGATGGACGATTACCATTACCAGTAAAAACCGGAACCCTTCAGGCAGGAGGGGATCTGTGTCATCAGAAACAACAATAGATTCAAATAGACAAAACAAATACCAAAGGAAGAAGGGACACTAGTGTTAGAGCAAGGGGGATGAGGAGGAGCATGGCTCCAGAACAAGGCAGGACTGGGTACAGAGTCACATTCAATGCCACATCTAAGCAGGCAGAATTTGACGATTTACTAAGTCAATCTCAAGCCTCGATGTCTTCCTAAGTGAGATTAAGGTGTCCGTCACACTGAGTTGTCATGAGGAGTCAGTGAAATTAGGCGTGTACAGTGAAGTGCGTTGAATGAACTCATGGCTGTAAAGGTTCATAGCGGAACAGGTCTGTTCCTTCCTTTCACCTGCCCCCCTACTCAGCCTTTCAAAGATTCTCCCCGATGATGCAGTCTCTTTGAGCCTTGATTTCCTCACCAGTAAAATGGAGATGGGGGGAAAATTGCTTATCGCATGGAGCTGTGGTGTCCTTAAATGAGATGCACGCCTGCATGCTAAGTCACTTCAGGCATGTCCAACTTTGTGTGACCCCATGGACTGTAACCCGCCAGGCTCCTCTGTCCATGGGATTCTCCAGGCAAGAATACTGGAGTGGGATGCCATGCCCTCCTCCAGGGGATCTTCCTGACCCAGGGATGGAAGCCACAACTCTTATGTCTCCTGCATTGGCAGGTGGGTTATTCACCATAAGTGTCACCTGGGAAGGCTTTAAATGAGATGAGAGGTGTTAAATGTTGAGAACAGTCCAGGAGACCAAAGTAGATGCTCAGAACAGCCTATAGTATCGGTGTCCTCAGGGTAACCTTTGATCTTAGTTCTGATATTTGAGAACTCTGATAACATGGCCCAAATCCCCAGGTTTCTTCCTCATAAATTCTCAACATAAATGCAAAAAATAGGTGCAACAGTGGACAGGATGGCTGTCCACTGTCCTCTGTGCCCACTTCATGAGTTCATGTCCATGTATCTATGCCCACACCATCCAAGGTACCCTTCTCCCACTAGGAGAAATCAACCTATGTCTCCAGATCAGTTCTAATCCCATTTCCTCCATAAGATCTTTGCCCAAATGTCTTTTTTAAAAAAGTCTTTTAAAATGTCTATTCTTATTGCAAAAACATGTGCCCTTGAATCACCTCTGCTTTCTTTGCTATGTAATCCCAACTCACCTTGGAACAGCTCAGAGGAAACCATCTCTAAACAGACTTGCTACATCACTAGAGCAACTAGCATTAGTAAATACCAGTATTAGATTTTGTAACATGCAGAAGACATACTGGGGCACAGGATTCCAGCTGATTTACGGGCACAGGCTGGGCCCTTAGACTGCCTACCTTCACTAACTACCAAAGCTGCTGCTGTCTGGTGGCCTAAAGATGCTACTTCTCTCTCATCCTTCCCCCCAGCAGTAAACTTCATGAAAAGACTTTAGTTTTAACACAAAGCACCCTGGGAAGTGAACAGGTAACCCAGGATGGCCACGGACCCCTTCTGAGAGCCCTGGGAGGCCCTATTTTTAGGAAGGGTCAAGTTCAACCCTGCCCAAAGCAGGGGACAGGGCTCAGGCACCAGAGAGAAGGTGAGTTGCCCAAGAGAAGGCAGGACACCCAGTTCACAGCCCTGGGAATCTAGAAACCACATCCCCATGTAACCCTGAGGATCTGCTTTCGAGAAGGACTCATCTTTCCTCTTCTTTATGCAGGGCTTGAACTGGGACCTAACTGGGACCTTACTAAACCTATGCACCTGCTCCTGGAAAGGGCTTGTACCCAGGTGGAGGGTGCAACATCAGGCTGTCATCCGTACCCACTGGGTAAGTTCCTGTCTTCTCCTAGCTGCTGCCATGTGGAGGGGTTGTGGTGATAAATGTCATCTCCCAATCCCCACACCCTCTCCCTCACTCCTTCCAACTCAGCTGGGCTCAGGCACATTTCTTTTCAGCCCCATCTGCACAAAGCGCTCTTTGCTGCAGGCTCAGCAATACCCAGGCTTCCCTGGTGGCTCAGCGGTAACGAATCCACCTGCTAATGCAGGAGATGTGGGTTCGATCCCTGGGTCAGGAAGATCCCCTGGAGAAGGAAATGGCAACCCACTCCAGTATTCTTGCCTGGAGAATTCCAGACAAGAGGAGCCTGGTGGGCTACAGTCCACGCAGTCACAAAGAGTCGGATACGACTAAGCGACTAAAGAACACCACCACCACTCCCCATCCCATTAAATCCCATCAGGCCAACCTTCTCCTGGCTGAGTTTGCACCCAGCTCTTCCAGGCTCTGTTGGAGGCCCATGAAGCCCACCTCCATAGACCTCAGAGGCCGTCGGGAGACCCAAGGTGTTCGCAATTGAGCCCCTTCCAAGGGGAATGCTTCCATGTCCAGCTCCCACCTCCTCAGCTAAGGCGTCCTCCAGTCACAGGCCCCCTCCCTCTCTAAGCCTCCTGTTCTGGTCCTCACTCTCTTCAGCCCTGTGTCTGATGGGGTTCAAGGTCAGAGCCCTGGGTGTGGGCAGCCTGAGCTCTGTGCAGCCAGCAGATTCGTTCCACTCGGCCTCCAAGACCCCGGATCCCAGCCGCCCGTGTGGAAGTCGGCTCGCCGCGCCAGGTGCTTTCCCACCACATCCTCTGAGCTGACTTCCAAGAGCTCCCCCACACCAGATGTTAAACGCGCTGGCCGGGGGTTTCTTGGCCTGTCTCCTGAACCTCCTCCTACCCTACCATTTGCAAGAAAAAAAAGAGAGATAAAGTTTAAATTTTATCTCTGGAAATCTGAGTGCCATGCCTGACCCCTGGAATCCCTCCCTGGACTTGGCAGCTCAGACTAGATCTTGTCAAATGCACCGAGAGTGTGCTGCCTAAAGGTATCAGCAAACCCTCAGATGGTACCTTGGATCAGAAGCCCATTCTTTCTAGTTCTCCTAGTGCCCAAGGAAATGGAGCTGGAGAGAAGCATGGGCTTGAACAATGTAGGTATTATTTTTTCCTTACCAATCCTTTGGAAGATTCCAGAAGGTGAGGGACTGTCAGGATTAACGTCAGTGGAAAATCAGGAGAGGAGAGACCTCACTGAATATCACAGACCGCAGACCGGTATCGCCGACATGTGGGCAACTCCCATTGTTAGCTCTGGATGGCCTTGTGTGTGCTCAGTCGTGTCTGACTCTTTGCGACCCCTGCCAGGCTCCCCTGTTCGTGGAATTTTCCAGGCGAGAATACTGGAGTGGGTTGCCATTTCCTGTGCCGGGGGATCTTCTGGACCCAGGGATCAAAATGGCATCTCCTGCACTGGCAGGCGAGTTCTTTATCACAAGCGTCACCTGGCAAGCCCCCTGGACATCAGCCTCAATAATTCACATTAGATACACTCAGGAGCCCTGCGAGATGCCATAAGTGGACCCCAGCTCCCCCTTCCCATCAGGCTGGGGGACAGTCTCCTTCTCATTTTCCATAGATTTTTGCTTGATGTGGCAACATCTACACATCCTCTGTCTACTGTGGGTGCCTTCACAGGGAGTGCTGCGACCCCCGTCTCCTGATCCTCACCACTCCTTTCTGTTTCTTTGAGAACAGGGTCTTCCTAACCCTGCCCACCTGCTCCTTCTCCTTGTGGGTTACTGGTGTTCATTGTTGGCCTGCTCTTTACCACTTTGTGCAGCTGCTCTGCTCCTGTGTGACTTTTCCAGTGTGTGTGCATGTATGTGTGTGTGTACTTATGTGCTTTCTTTCTGAACTAGATCTCCACTTCAGGCTCCCCAGGCGAGTGAGAAGGGCTCCTGAACCTCCATGGTGTAAGGTCCAAGCAGGGTCCAAAGACCTGGGCTTCTGTCCCCTCCCACCAGCTCTCTGAGAGGCCAGACTATGAGCAGGGCTCCCTTTGCACAGCCCCTCCTGGCTCCACTGACTGCTGGCAGAGGAATTATTTTAGATCAGATGTTTCCCACACTAGCTCTTTGACCCTTTCCCTGTATGTCTCTTCTCTGGAACTTGCCTACTTCCTCATTTTCAGCGTAAACAAAGGACAGAAGCTGAAAGGCCAGGCAGCTATGGCCCTTTCTTGCAAATGTGTCTTTTGTCAATTACACGTGGATGTCATCCTGTATAACTTTTCCTTATCTGTGAGATTTTGGATCAAACACACATGAATATCCAGTTACTCCAGGTCATGACTTAGGAAGAATGATTTAGGAAATCCATGTTATAAAATCAGGAAGGAATTAAATTTTGGATGGAAGACCGGCCATAAAAAAAAAAAAAAGCTATCTGCAAAAGAGCAAAATTGCTTGATAAATGTCTCACTGAAGTGAGGAAATTCCCTCAAAAAGTTTCTGGCAAATCAGTTTGATAACCTGAATTTGCTGCGCAGTGCCCATAATGACTAATTTAACATGTGTGAAAAGCTGTGTCGTGCTCTTCACCTGGTACACTGTCTGTTCTGTTTTCATTTTGTAGATGCTCAAAGTCAACAGATTAATAAATAAAACCACTTATAAGTGCATTCATAAGTTCTCTGATGGCTACAATGCTCTTGAGGGGTCTGATTTTTTATATATAAATCTTTTCACTGCTCGTGTGCAATTTCCCAGGAGTGTGGGAAGAGATTTCCCAGGAGTGTGGTCAGGAGAATGAACCCATGAGACAGTGCAGATTTCGGATCCTGTGGGAGTCGAAAGGGCAAAGGATGGAGAAGCACTCCTGATGGTGGTTAGAGGCTCCCGTGTTCATTTGACATACCCAACTCTGCTACGCACTAGCTGTGGGGCACTGGACATCTTAATGAACCTCTCTGAAATGACATCTCACCTGATAAGTGGGACCCACCCTCGATGTTTGTAAACAAATGAGGTAGTACCAGTCTGTAAGCCTCTTAGCACAGCACCAGGCATCCAGTGAGCACTAGACTGAGATCCATTTCTGCTCTCTCAGCCAAGATTGCTCAGTTTGGGCTGCCTTGCACATCCTCACTCACCCTGGCACTCATGCACACAGAGGGATGGAGTGAAAGTTCTCCCTTCTCTAAGAGTAAGCCTATTCCACCAGCCCACCTCAAACAAGGATTTGTCTGCAGAAGCCTCTGCCTGCCACTTTCAGCTGGAGAACACTAATCGCTCCAGGCCAGACACCTTCCAAAAGGGCCCTTTGCTTGACTGATGGAGGCTTTTTGTTATCTGCTGTCAGGAGGGTCTGATGACATGGAAAGGCACAAGGAAGCTGGAAGGCAGCAGTTGACTCTTGATAAGCTCACAGTAGGGAGAAATCACTTGGAGCAGCCTCTGTGTTGGCTCATGGAGCGTATGCGTGGCTGAAAGGGACACAGGCCAGTGAGTGACTCTGTATCTGGGTCCTGGCTAAAAATAGCATATTTCTATGTTAGAAAATGTCCATAGAGCCTGTAAGTAACCCTTGCTCCACACTGACCTGGCAAGTACAACCATTGATCCACCCTAGCCCCCTGCATGGTGGTGACCCTGCACTGAATAAAGGTGTGCGTGCATGCTAAGTTGCTTCTGTCGTGTCCAACTCTTTGCAGCCCTATGGACTGTAGCCCAGCAGGTTCCTCTGTCCATGGGATTCTCCAGGCGAGAATACTGGAGTGGGTTGCCATGTCCACCTCCAAGAGATCTTCCCCACCTGGGGATCAAACCCATGGCTACTGCATCTCCCAAATCTCCTGCATTGTGGGCAGATTCTTTGCCACTGAGCCACCAGGGCTTCTCAGTACCCAAATACAAAATAAAAAGCTTAAAAAAGTTATAGTGTGTTTCCCTATGTGCTGGGGACAAAATGGGGGACAAAAAGACTGTCCTGGTTCTCCAGGAGTCCATGAATCTACAGTCAAGATGGTCAAATTGTGACCAAGTACAACACAGAGTGATGAGCCCCATCGATGGGCAGGGAGTGGCAGGTGTAAGGAGAAGACTCCTGGAGCACGTGGATGGTGCATCTAACCTTGGCTCTTGAGGGATCAGGGAAGACTGCAGAAAAACCTCCAACTCTCTCTGAGCCTGACTTTCTTCCTGTAAAACTTGAAAATACATGTAAAAATGACTTTCACCAACAGTCTGAGAGAAAATGTTCTAGTTCTGTCATCCTCCAACAATAGCAATAAAAATGCCCGAATAACACGCTGCAAGTTACTCCAGGTACGTACAAAGGATGCCTCTCTGTGTTTTAGCTGGGGGAGAGGGGGCCGTTTAGAGGAGAGCTGCTCAGGAAAGCTGGCCTTGCTCTTCTCACCGCATCTCAATCCTCTGGCTGAGCAGAGAAATCTCCCACTGCTGGGCCAGAGGGGAGGGTTTCATGTTTCTTTATCTGACCTGCTCAGCTCTGACCTACTATGGTCAATGTGACTGAGGAACCAGACTGGTGAGGATCAAATTCAGCCTATACCAACCATTTTGCTCTGTAATCTCAGGAAGGTTACTTAGCTTCTCTGGCCCTCAGTTTCTTTATCTGTAAAAAGTTTGGAAATACTGGGACTTCCTTGGTGGTCTGATTTTTATTAAGACTCTGCTCTCCCAGTGCAGGGGACATGGGTTCAATGCCTGGTCAGGGAACTAAGATCCTGCATGCCAAAAGTCATGGCCAAAAAAAAAAAAAAAAACCAAACAAACAAAAAGAAAGAAAGAAAAATTGCATATAATAGTGCCTGCCTCATAGAACTGTTCTGAGTATAAATATGTTAGTATGTGAAAAATAATTAGAAAAGTACCCTAAATTAGGCAAGCATCGTTAAATGTCAGCTATCATCACTGTCACCATGGTCCCCTTCCTCATCAAGACCTTCATCATAAGAATGACCACAGTCCCACTGCAGCACCCTACTTGTATAGAGGCATTAGCAGTTCCTTGGAAAGGGAAAGTTGCTCAGTCATGTCCAACTCTTGGCAACCCCATGGACCGTACAGTCCATAGGATTCTCCAGGCCAGAATACTGGAGCGGATAGCTCTCCCTTCTCCAGGGGAGCTTCCCAACCCAGGGATCAAACCCAGGTCTCCTGCATTGCAGGCGGATTCTTCACCAGCTGAGCTACCAGGGAAGCCCAGTTCTTGGAGGATGAATAAATAAACTGGGAGAATGGGATTAGGAGACGCACACCATCATATGCATAACAGATAAACAACAAGGGCCACTGCATGGCCTGGGGAGCTAGATTCGGCATCTCCCTGTAAGTTACAATGGAAAGGAAGTTTTGAAGAATACAGATACATGCATAGGCGTGTGCTGCGGCTGCTTTTTAGTCGCTCAGTCATGACTGACTCTCTGTGACCCCATGGATTGTAGCCCCCCGGGCTCTCATCCCTGGGATTCTCCAGCCAAGAAAACTGGAGTGGGTTGCCATTTTCTTCTCCAGGGGACCTTCCCGACCCAAGGGTTGAACCCGGGTCTCCTGTTAGGCAGGCAGACTCTTTGCCACTGAGTCACCTGGGAGGCTTATGTATATGTCAACTACAAATTGGCACTTGTTGAGAGCATTTGCCTGCAACCGACTTTCAACACCCACTGAGGGAGTTCAGGGTGGAGTGAGGCACTCTGTGCTCCAGGGAATCTGGTGGCAGGAACTGATACTGTAATCCCAATCCTTGGATCTCCTCATATCTAGAAAAGCACTAAATCCCTTCATGATGACATTACCTCCTTGGGACTAGCAGAAAACCTTTTGTAAAGTAAGCGCCTGATTGCACTGAACTCTTCCTTCACCAAAATTTTATATATTGACCCTCCCCCACTGCCCCTTTGGAGCAGTCTCTCAGAGTGATCTGAGGTGCTACTTCCCAGGCTGCAGTCCTCATTTGGCCTGAAATAAAACTTAACCCGTAACTCTCACATTGTGCATCTATTTTAGCCAACATATATATGTATAACTGAATTGCTTTGCTGTACACTTGAAACTAACACAATACTGTAAATCAATTATACTTCAATTGGGAAAAAAATGAGGTAGTTAGACTTAACTCAAACCCAGCTTTCACTAACCGTATTGTCATTTTGAGGCTCAATTTCCTCATCTGTGAAATGGGCTAATAAGAGAAACTGTACTACTGTGCTTTTGTAAGATTAAATGAGTTCCATAGAGAAATCATTTAGCAGAACCATTGGAAAAAAGGAGTTCTTGGTAAATGGTCATGACTGGGTTGCTCCTGGGTAACGCAGAGGAAGTCAGTGTTTACATCTCATCCAACCATAGTCACTGAGTTCTTTAGGAAGAGGAGACACACTTCATGCAATGAAAAAATGAACCTTACTGCTTCCTTTGCCTCTCGGAGACTGTGAAAGAAGACAGAAATGTTTCAGGGCCTGCTAGCTCTCCCTACTGCTGAAGTTGAACAAGAAGTAGCTGGCCCATTGTTTAACAGAGCACGTTAATCCGTCTATGTAAATGCAAAAGCAGGCTCAGCGCTGAGTAAGGAAAGAACCAAATTGCCCTGGATGTTGAAGTGTGGTGCTTGGATTTCCCTGGGAGGAGATGAGCAAGGAGAGCTTGACAGAGAATAAAAGGGAGCCTAGCAGCTTGGAAGAGGGTCATTTAGGAACAGAGTGTCTAGGATTGAATATTCAGGCATTTGTATTGTTCCCATATAACCTTCTCGTGTAACATCAAAACTATAGCAAAAGCCACTCTCTGTGATGATCTGAGGATAACACACTGAATGAAAGATGCATTTCATATACCGGGATAAAGATTCAGTGGTTCATGGAGCTGCTGAGTTTTTGGTGTTCAGTCCCTCAGTTATGTCCGACTTTGTGACTCCATGGACTGCAGCATGCCAGGCTTTCCTGTCCTTCACTAACTCCTGGAATTTGCTCAAATTCAGGTCCATTGAGTCAGTGATGCTATCTAATCATTTCATCCTCTGTCATCCCCTTCTCCTTCTGCTTTCAATCTTGCCCAGCACCAGGATCTTTTCTAATGGGCTCTTCACATCAGGTGGCCAAAGTAGTGGAGGTCCAGCTTCAGCAACAGTCCTTCCAGTGAACATTCAGGGTTGATTTTCTTTAGGATTGACTGGTTTGATCTCTTTGCTGTCCAAGGGACTCTCAAGAGGCTTCTCCAGCAACACAATATGAAAGCATCAATTCTTCTGCACTCACCTTCTTTATGGTCCAGCTCTCACATCCATACATGACTACTAGAAAAACCGTAGTTTTGACTATACGGACATTTGTCGGCAATGTAATGTCTCTGCTTTAACATATGCTGTCGGGAGAAGGCGAGGGTGGGATGATTTGAGAGAATAGCATTGAAACATGTTATGTTACCGTATGTGAAATAGATGACCAGTCCAAGTTCAATGCATGAAACAGAGCCCTCAAAGCTGGTGCACTGGGACAACCCTGAAGGATGGGATGGGGAGGAAGGTGGGAGGGGGGTTCAGGATGGGGGACACATGTACACATACATGTCAATGTATGGCAAAAACCACAACAATATTGTAAAGTAATTAACCTCCAATTAAAATAAATAAAATAAAAATTTTAAAAATATGCTGTGTAGGTTTCTCATAGATTTCCTTCCAAGGAGCTAACGTGGCTGCTGAGGCAGGTCTGCAAACCCACTCATCCTGAAAGCAGGAACTTGGAAGCTTTTACAAGAGGACATGCTCAGCCTATCCCATCCCTGGGCATCTTGGGAGGAAGGGGTGGAATGCATATGTAGGTTGGCGCTGCAACAGTTTCATGTGAAGGATGCTCAGCTGTCCTCTAGCTTGTGAAATCATCTTAATTGTCCAAATCCCTACCTGACATCTCTGCTTGGGTGCCTAGTGCCGTTTCACATGTCGCAGTGCCAGAAGAGAATGCTCACTTTTTACCCCTGTCCCTGCCCAAGACCTCAATTTTCTCCAGTGTAGAAAATGGCATTCCCAATCATTCAGTGGTACAAGCCCCTAATCCACCAGGTTTCCTGGATGTGCCACCAAACCCATCAATAAATCTTACTGAAAAAACATTTCTCAAACCTGTCCACATCCCCCGTGGCTGCACTTCTTCCCATCTGGCTGCCACCATCTTCTATCCTCACCTGAGCAATGGTTTGCTAACTGAGCTTCTGTTCTTCTCCCATCCCTCAATGTCATCCCTCATCCCCATTGTGGAAGCCAGTCCATCAGCCAGATCATCTTTAGTAAAGTCAAGTAGCAAAACAGAAATAGAGACACAGACATAGAGGACAAATGTATGGATACCAAAGGGGAACAGGGGTGGGGACGTGGGGTGAACTGAGAGATCAGGATTAATGTGTATACACTACTATGTATAAGACAGGTAGCTAATGAGAACCTGCTGTACAGCAAGGGAACTCTACTCAGTGTTCTGTGGTGACCTGAATGGGAAGGAAATCCAAACAGAAGGGTATGTGTATGTATTACTCTGCTGATTTCACTTTGCTGTACAATAGAAACTATCACAGCATTGTAGAGGACCTATGTTCCAATAAAAGTTAAAGAAACAATTGCTACATCTTCCCTACTTTAAATCTGAGTTTAGGGTGAAAGCCAAACTCATTTCATCGTTGCTTATGGGACCTGATCCAGCTCAGCCTCTGACAGCATCACTGGCCTCTCCTGCAGCCCCTCCAACCTCTCCCACTGCCCTTCCTTCTCTTCTAACACGTGCCAAACTCAGTGCCACCTCGTAGCCCTGACAGAGCCTTGATAGCCCTGACTACCTGTCCTTGAGTGCTGCCTTTCCAACCATTCAACTGCAAGGGGCCGCTTCTATCACAGGACAGTGTTTAAACTTTCATGCACGGCACTGCCACCACAGGAGAGCTGGATTACTGACTTATTTGTCTGTTTATCAACTGGTCTCACTGGTGGAACTCCCCAGCCCCATGAGAACTAGGCTGAGTTTCCAGCAGAACCATGGCCCAGCAGATCAAGGGATGGACCGCTGACCGCCTGAGTGGGTTTTATTCTCATTATTCCATAGGAGCCCATGACTTTGAAAACCTCCATTGAGAACTGGAGATCCAGCACCATCCATGGCGGCTGCAGCTTCAGCAGAACCAAATTCAGAAACCAAAGTGGATGTGCTAGTTATTAAACCAGGACAATGCCCAGCAGGAGGGCAGTCACAGATCTGAGTTAACGCTTAAGACCTCAGTCATCTGAGGGTAGACTCCATCGGAAAACACAAAACGTCAAGATTACTGAAGTCAGAACCCCAGGTCTCCATCTCCACGGAAATCCCAGCTTCTCCTCAACCTGAAGGCCTATACCCAGGATCACAGAATTAATTCATTAAACCACTGACACAGACTGGAAAAGGGCCATTTCTTCGACTGGGAAGTCCTAAACTGCCTTGCAATTAGGTGGGTTCCATGAACCTTTGCAAAGGTAAAGCTAGGCTGAGGTCAGGCATGTAACCTCATTCCATCTCCAGGACTCAGGGTGGGTGTTCTTGCATGGGGCCAGCACATTCTGCCATGGCTGCCAAGCTGAATCCTCAGCAGGGTGGGAGATGAGAATAAAGGAGTTTGTCTACTGCACTTCCCAGGTTGCACCCTACTAGGCAGCCCCCAAATCTGGCTATGATGCAGGCATAATCAAATGTGCGTAGAAACAGTTCAACCAAGACTCACAGCAGTGGAAACCAGAGCAATTTTGCATTCCTTTATGCATAGAAGTTCATCCATATCTGGGTCGCCATCCCAAACAAGACTCCTTTCAGGGAAACCTCAGAAAAACGTTCGCAGCACAAACCAACAAACACATTCTCAGTGACTTTATTCTCTGCTTCACCAAGAAAACAAAAAGAAATTCCCTCAATTCCCCCCTTCAATTCTACTTATCTCATTTTTATATTTCACTCTTGTTTTAGATGAATTGATAGTTGTTTTTTTTTTTTTTCCACCAAGAATAACCTCTCCATCCAAGCTCTCATCTTCAGTTTTTCCCATTTACTTTTTGGACCTTGTTCCATCTAGTACTTAACTCCATTCAATACTACAAATCTCTCCTTCTCAATGACTTAGAAAAGAAACAAGATAAGGTTTCCTCCAACCTAATAAAAAACCTTCTTGACCCTACCTCCCCTAGAAATTTCTGCTATCCATCCTCCCTTCATCACCAGACTCATTGATCTACCTACTCATGCCGCCTACCTACTTTCAGCTCCCTACTTATTTCTCGAGCGCTTCCTTTTACCACCTCAGTCCCAACCTGTCACAAAGTCATGGTGATCTCCTGGTACCCAAATCCAACAGGTTTTTATTAGTCCTCATTCAATACAGTTTAGTTCACTCATTCAGTTGTGTCTGACCCTTTGTGACCCCATGGACTACAGCACACCAGGCTTCCCTGTCCATCACCAACTCCCAGAGCTTGCTCAAATTCATGTCCATTGAGTCAGTGATGCCATCCAACCATCTCATCCTTTGTCATCCCCTTTTCCTCCTGTCTTCAATCTTTCCCAGCATCAGGGTCTTTTCCCATGAGTCAGTTCTTCAACCCACCTAATTGCAGATGAATCTCAAGTCCTTTAGAGTCTGACCACAGCTCACCTAAGCTCTCTCATCAATAGTTACTTTGCACATGACTAGAGGTGCTCACTTATCTTGTCAGACACGGATATGATCAGGATTATGAAATTCCAGGAAGCAGAGAGCACACACAGACTTATCATAGCATCATGTATTACCTCACTGTGCATAGCCATCTCCCTATGAAGCAGTAACTAGATCTTAATCCTCTTTGCCACCCTGATGCACGGGTACTAGGTTGCTTTAGTTGTGTCCAGCTATTTGTGACCCTCTGGGGTGTGACCCCCCAGGGTGTGACCCCCCAGGCTCCTCTGTCCATGGTATTCTCCAAGAAAGAATACTGGAGTGGGTAGCCATTCCCTTCTCCAGGGGATCTTCTTGACCCAAGGATCGAACTCAGGTCTCTTAGGTCTCCTGCATTGGCAGGTGGGTTTTTTACCAATAGCACCACCTGGGAAGCCCACCCTGATGCATAGCCCTGTGCTTCAAATTAAGTTTAGATACTCATTCAGTCTCAGAATATCATTAAGAGAATGTGTGTCACTGAGGCAGAAAACTTCTCAGTGAGTTGCATGGGTGGACTTCCAGGGAAACTGGAAATACCCCTTCCTGGGAGAGTTTTCAAAAGCAAGGAGCATTTAATTAATGACTTGGTTAATAACTTTGGAAAACTGAACAACTATTTATAAGTACCCACTGGCTGGGCACTATAGCATTAGCATATAGGCACACCGGCTGGGCTGCAGCAGGTCCTGGGGAAGGGTGGGGTGGGATGGGGGGTGGGGTTAGGCAGGCGGGAAGTGAGCAGGAGTGAGAAGGCTGCAATGGAAGGCCCTATTTCTGTGTGACCACTGTGTTCTCTGCTTCCTGGGCTGGAATAGGTCCTGCCGAGGACATGACTGAATGAAATAAGCAGGGAGTGGACACTTATTTTTACCTAAGTGAGGGCACCAGGTCCCCTTTGACCTGGGCATCAGTGGTCCCCTGCTGCTCCAATTGCCTGCAACTGCTTCTTTGCAATCCTGTTGCAGGGAGGGAGACGGGCAGGCTTTCAAGAGGTCCGTCCCATGCTGTACTTCCTTGATTCTCAGCTAGCCTGGCTTCCAGGGTGATGCCAAAGAGCCTCATATGGTGCGTCACACATGCCTGAGTGGGCTTCCAGGGCTGGCATCCATGGTCCCTCCCTCGGCCTGGCATATAGGGAAGACCAGCACCCAGGGATCCTGGAATACACATGGCATCTTGGCAGTGTCAGCTAACAGATGACCCACAAACAGCTTGCTTGGGCTGTAGGAAGTAACACAAACCTAATTGTGCTCCTTGGTCTCGACTTCAACGCTCCTCCCAGGCCTGGTTTTCTGTTGGTTTTTTTTTCCCTCCCTTCCCTGCTGCCACTCAATCTCAGTCCTTAATATCACCCCCTTGTGCTTGTCTGTGCCCCATATGTTTGAGTTCTTTCTATACCATCTGCTGGGCTGTCCACGTATCCTTCCTTTTCCCAGGACCTCCTCTCCAGCACACAAGAGCCTAGGATTCAGAAGAGCGAAGAGCCGGTTTCTCCTCCTGGTCAGCTTTTGTCCCATGCCCACCCCAGACGGACACTAAAGGCCCTTTTAGGAAAAGAGGAGGGGTCCTGTTGGAATCCCACCATGCACTTTGCTGTCACCACTGACAGTTCCCGCAGAGAAAACATGGCTATCGCTTGGCCTCCAAAGCTGCAGTTTAGATAATCTCATGATCAATCTCTCCACCCCTTCATCTTTCCTATTGCTATTTCCTTGAATCCACTCCAGCCGGTTGCCTTCTCTCCAGTTTGGACCCCTCTTCTGCCTGGAGCCCAGATCACTGTGTTGGCAGGAAACCTCTCACTTCAAATTGTCTGTGGCTTTTCCTCGCAGCCAGCTTCAATCTCTACTGCCATGCCCCAAATCAGTACATTACCAGGAGGTCACCTGCTTGAAGGTCGGGGCAGGAGGTCAGGATAAAAGGGGACTGCCTCCCAACCCTCACCCTGACCTTGAGAAAGTCAAGCCGCCACGCTTGGTCAGCCATCTGTATGACATAAGAGATTAGAGGCTTCACTCAGAATCCCATTAACATTTCTGGACTGTGCAGCTCTAAATTCCCAAACCTAAAATGTGGCAAGACTCTGGGCAGAAGAGCCATTTGGAGAACTGCTGCTTCTGCTGCTAAGTCGCTTCAGTTGTGTCCGACTCTGCGCGACCCCAAAGACGGCAGCCCAACAGGCTCCCCCGTCCCCGGGATTCTCCAGGCAAGAACACTGGAGTGGGCTGCCATTTCCTTCTCCAATGCATGAAAGTGAAAAGTGAAAAGGAAGTCGCTCAGCCGTGTCCGACTAGTAGCGACTCCATGGACTGCAGCCCACCAGGCTCCTCTGTCCATGGGACTTTCTAGGCAAGAGTACTGGAGTGGGGTGCCATTGCCTTCTCCCCTTTGGAGAACAACGTTATGGAAATATTGGCAGCACTTCAGTCACCCAGGAAAAGGTAATGACCGCTTCACTCACCAACTTTGTATCCTGGGCTCTGAAGACATCATATTGCAGAAGGAGATGATTTTCCCTAAGTTAAGAGAAGAGCTGTCTATCCGGAGAGCCCACTGGCTATCTGCCTGGGGAGCCCCTAAATACCCAGGGGGTGCCCACAGTGGTCCACAAGGCCGGGATGCAACGACACACAGCGCCTCTAGTGGGCGCTGCCGCTCAGCCATCTCCCTCATTCAGCTGGCTACCAAAAGTACACATGCCTGCAGTGTTATCCGTAAGAAAAGAAAAATAATGCAAAATAATACAGGTGTGCAAATACTAAAAGAAATATGGTATATATACACAGTGGAAAATTCAGTTCAGTTCAGTCGCCCAGTCGTGTCCGACTCTGCAACCCCATGAACCGCAGCACGCCAGACCTCCCTGTCCATCACCAACTCCCGGAGTTCACCCAAATGCATGTCCATTGAGTCGGTGATGCCATCCAACCATCTCATCCTCTGTCGTCCCCTTCTCCTCCTGCCCTCAATCTTTCCCAACATCAGGGTCTTTTCAAATGAATCAGCTCTTCACATCAGGTGGCCAAAGTATTGGAGTTTCAGCTTCAACATCAGTCCTTCCAATGAACACTCAGAACTGATCTCCTTTAGGATGCACTGGTTGGATCTCCTTGTAGTCCAAGGGACTCTCAAGAATATTCTCCAACACTACAGTTCAAAAGCATCAATTCTTCGGTGCTCAGCTTTCTTTATAGTCCAACTCTCACATTCATACATGACCACTGGAAAAACCATAGCCTTGACTAGACGGACGTTTGTTGACAATTGATGTCTCTGCTTTTTAAATTTCTCTGCTTGAAAATTACCCAGCCATTAAAAATCACGCTGCGACCCTGTATTTACTGAGGCTGCAGAGAATCTCATTCTTATTTATTACTGAGGGTACACACTGGTATAACCTAACACGGATTATGTGTAAAACAGGTATACCAAACAGCCTGTGGGGGTGATTTGTCCCTGTATTAATGTTATATTTGGGTTCAGTCACATTCATTTAGGTTTATTATATTTATGATCAATCCACTAAAGTTACTTATAAGAGCAAAGTTTTGTAAAGACATTAAATGAATTGGGATACATCTACACAAGGGAATAGTATGTATCTCTAACAAAAGAAGAATGAGGAATTTCTCTCAGGGCTCCAAGGAACTGTCAGGGAGAATACTAAAAAGAACAGAATAATATCTGTCATATACTTTTCATGTGCAAAGTGGAGGAAAAACAAAAGTGCATATTTATGTTGGTTTATATATAATCTGTTTGGAGGTAATTCACAAGGACACACAATGACAGTGGTTCCATGTGTGATGACGGTGGTGGTAGTACAGAGAAGCTGCAGAGGAGGGAGAGGTATAGGAAGAATTTATATATACATATGTTATGCGGATTCTTCACCAGCTGAGCCGCCAGGGAGGCCCTGTATAGATGATATAGTATACTTATTACATATAATAACTGAGGTCAACAATAACTTAATCAATTTTATATATAAAATCTTTATTTTACATTAATATATAACACATACTTATTATATATATCATATATATCACCTTTCTTTTACATATATATTTATGTATAAATAGGTGAATTTTACTGAGGTGTTGTTCATGTACCATAAAACTCACCCATTTAATTTACTTATTTTATTTTCTTAAAGTCTTTTATTTTCTATTGGAATATAGCTGATTAACCAAGTGGTGATAGTTCCAGGGGTACAGCAAAGGGACTCAGCCATACATATACATGTATCCATTCTCCAAACTCCCCTCCCATCCAAGCAGCAGAGTTCCCTGTGCTATAGAGTAGGTCTTGATAAGTATCCATTTTAAATAGAGCAGTGAAAACTCACCCATCTTAATGTAAAATTCAATGATTTTTACCAGTGGTACAATCATCACCATAATTCAATTTCAGTATTAAATACGGTTTCATCACTCCAATTAGATCTCTTGGGTTCATTCACAAGTAACTCCAGCCTTCGGCAACCACTAGTAGTCTTCTTGTCTACACAGATTTGCCTCTTCTGGACACTTCATGGGAAATGGCATCATATAAAACAAGGTCTTTCATGTCCTGCTTCTTTTACTACCTAGCATATTGTTTCCAGTGTTCGTTCATGTAACACATACCAGCACGTCATCCCTTTCTATTATTGAGTAATATTCCGTCATTTGTTTATCTCATATTTCATTTATCATCGGCTGATACACATCTGGGTTGTTCTACTTTGGGGCTATTTTGAAAAATGCTGCTATCAACATTGATGTACAAGTTGTGTGTATGTGTGTGTGTTTTAACCATGTGAATAGGTTATCTGTTAAAAAAAAATCCCTGATATCACAAAAGATTAAACAGCACATGAAACAATCTTATAAGGAAGGAAGTAGCAAAGCAATGGGCGTGTGTGTGCATGTGCCCGTAGAATGATTTGATTCTGTTAAATAATTAAATAAGAACATAAAAAAGATTAGAAAGGCAGAAAGCTAAAATGTTAACAGTGTTGTCTCTGGGTGATGGGATGGTGGATAATTTATGTGTTTGTGTGCTTTCCTGTATTTCAACAAATTGTCTACTGTGAATATAAATTACTTTTGTAATCAGTAAAAAGGCACAACGTTATTGGAAGAAGAAAAAAAAAATCCTTCCCATTCAATTTCTCCAATCTCTCTGTTGCAGAAAGATATCTTCCCAGTAGGCCACAAATAGGGGAGGAGGAGGGCATCCCTCTTTCTCTCTCTCTGTGTGTTTAATGCTGGTCACAGCATCCAGAAAACTGCAGATCCCCAATAAATACAAATCAATTTTGGAGACCTGGAGATCAGTCTCCATGGCAGCTTACAAGGGCATGACACTATATGAGTTCTGCCTCAGCATGGAGTTGGTCCAGTAGGAAGAACACCTGACTTGACAGCCCGAGGTGGCCAAAGGGCCATAGTATTTATCTGTGTGGCAAAGGCATCAGGCTTCCTACGACTCAAAGACACAGACATTTCTCCAAATAACGGAACACTGGAAGTGTGAGCTGATCATCCTGATTGTGGGTTCCCTGAACTGCCATTTCTATTTATACAGCTGCAAACAGATGTCGTGATTCAGTATTTTCCAGAACTACACTTAGGAACTAAGTGTCCTTCCTCTCTGCTTACTTCATGCACAATTTCATCATATTGCTTCATAATTACTCACTTGTCTGCACAAGGCCTGTCCCTTATATTTGCAGGACTTGGGACAAGAGGATAATTAGAGCCCACATCTCACATGTTCAAAAAGTCATAAATTGAGCTAAGTTAATGCTAGTTGCTCAGTCATGTTGGACTCTTGGCGACCCCCTGGACTGTAGCCCGCTAAGCTCCTCTATCAACGGAGTTTTCTAGGCAAGAATACTGGAGAGGGTTACCATTCCCTTCTCCAGGGGATCTTCCTGACCCAGGCATCAAACCCAGGTCTCCTGCATTGCAGGCAGAGTCTTTACCATTTGGGCCACCAGGGAAGCCCAAATCAAGCCAACACACTGTTAAATAAGGGACATCTTATCTTCCTCTAAATATATTTCAGAATGACCTGAAGAACCAGACACAAATTTAGATGTCTTGGACTCCCTGGAATTGTGAGACGGGACATGCAGTGTCAGAGAGCAAGACTCCGGCTTCTTCCCCCTTTCAATCTCACAGCAAAGGAGGTTCCAGACACACCCAACCTGAACCACTCCACACATACACTCCCCTGTGCCCCCAAACAGCAGGCCCTTGACCCACCTGGGCTTTACCAGGCACACATCTGTAGTGCAGCCCACTCTTAGGAGAAGAGACAGACAAAGAGGTCTGCACATGTCCTGGAAGTGGACTAAGGGCCATTTGGGTACGGAATTCTGGAGCAGGCAACTGAGACTTTACATAGAAGGGGCGTAAGATGGAGCTTGTGGTGCCACAGGCCTTGGAACCCTGGAAGCTGAAGGAAGAGCCTGAAATGTATGAAAACCCTCTTGTCCAAGATTAAGGGATACCGGTCCATATTCTCCCTAGATTGAATTTTCTTGACCTTGGCACTACGGACATTTTTAGGCCAGATAATTCTTTGCTGTGGGGGCTCTCAGTAGCATCTACCCTTAGTCATGACAGCCAAAGTTTCTGGGGGACAAGTCACCCCTGCAGTGATTACCAGCTCAATAGACCCTGAAGCTGTGGGGGGAAGGAAATACAACCGCTTCACTTAGTGGCAGAGTTCATGGCAGAGAGCAGGTATGCAGTAACTGAGGGATGAGTGAATAACCAACATCTGCTCATGGTCTCAGAGGCATTCTTGCAAGACCTCACTTTCCTGGTGAGGATTGTGAAATATTGGGAACAAAGAACGCCTCAGAACACGCTGAGAGCTGTTCTTGATCTCCTGAGTATAAATGATAAATCTGGGATAGAAAGGTAAAAACGACAGGAGGCATGAACTCTGTCCTGAGCCCAAGGACGGGACAGCTCCCTCTGCCTGATGGATGCACAGAGCTGACCTAAGGAGGCTCCTGAAGATGTAAGGACCATTTCATGGTCCAGTCTTTCTCTACCAAAGCTGCCCTGGTTAGGAGAATGAAGGAGGGGCCAGGGACTCTAAACTTAAATAGACTCTCCTAAGGGATCTTGTAGAATACTGCTAAGCCCCACGTGTTCCTTAGACAAACCAAAATGCGAGGCACAGTGAGGGCTGTGATATACATGGTGAGACTTCTGACCGGCAAGGTACTGATTGCAAAAGCGCTTCATCCCCCTGACATTTGTTCTCCCTGCCCTCACCAATGGGATTTTGCAAACCTTGTTTATGCTGAGTTTCTTCAATCAGCCAATAATGTTTACAGCTGCATCAAGCCCATGTTTCTTCTGCAGAGCAAGCACACACAGCCTCCTAGTTTTCTTTATAATAGATGAATTCCTTCTTGTATGATTCCCACATTTCTATCAGCTGAACATGGTTATGTCCAGTTAGGTTTGAGTCAGCACTTAAGGGGCAGTTGGTGATGTTTGTATGAAGAAATGAGGTTCTGATGGAGCCCGACACTTGGAGCAAAGTGCATGACAGATTCCATTCACTGGTATCAAGGGAACGTAGACTCGGTTTCAGAATCTGCTCATTCTTCAGGTTTCCCTAGAGTGGCAGGTCTCAAAACGTGGTCCAAATACCCCTGGTTGACCCTGAGACCCTCTCAGGAGATCTACGTGTCAAGCCTATTTTCCTAGGAATACTAAAATGGTCTGTTCACTTTTGTTCACTCTCATTCTCTCACAGGTATGCATGGAGTTTTTCAGTGATTTCTTGACATGTGATGAAAATTTTGCTCTGATGGTTAAATACAATGCGTGTGTGCATGCTTCTGTGTGTGTGTTTTCCAATGTTTCTCAGTTTTAATTTCAATTACAGTAAATGTAGATGTATAAAACCCACATAAACAAAAATACTTTGAGGTCCTTGTAATTTTTTAATGTAAAGGGGTCCCAAGACCAGGAAATTTGAGAACCACTGTGCTGCAGCAGAAATGTTAGTCATGCCTCTACATCACTGAAAATCAAGAGTGAGGAAAAATATTTGGAAGATCTTTCTGAGAGGTAGAGTAAGTTACTGAATATAAAAATAAGTACACTTTCAGAGTTTTATAACAGAAGTGTCACTGTGACATTTTAGCTGCAAAATGTTCTCTAGGTTCTTCGAAGTGGAAAAAAACAAGTTTAGAAAAAAAAAAAAAGCAAAAGTACGACTATTTTCAATAAAAGCAATACGTCCTAAATACAATATTGCTCGTTTGGAAGTTTACTGATGACCTGATTTGCATCTGGACTAGCCTCATCTCAAACACCCCCAACCTGTCCCTGTCCAAAGACTGGCTCTGTTTGTTGGTATTTTTTGAGAGATCCAAGGGTGTACAAAAATAATTAGAGGGAGGGTGACTGAGAGCATGTTTGTATTATTTGTGAAAGGGGAAGGAAGAACATCTGACACTTATAATTTTAAATTTAACTGCAATTTTGAGACCATCGGTGGCTTTCATTTACGCATGCTATAGAATCAGGATGTGTTATCAGCCAGAAGTATTTTTGTTAAGATCTAAACATCACTGACCAAAATAAACAGATAAAAGACCCCATTCATTCCCTCTAGCTTTAACACCAGTCCTTTCATCATGTCTGAGTTTCCCTTTGTAAATTTCTTTACTTCCTTTCCCTCCCTTCACATAACATAGATGCTATTTTCTTGCCCCCTCACCAAGTTTCCAGGTGATTTGATTACGTGATATCACCCATAGTCCCAGTACACCTAGAAAAGCCATATGTTGGCTCCATATTTCAAATGGAAGAACTGACACGTGAAATCTACCTTTCCAGATCAATATAGCCAACAGTTACCCAAGATGCTACCCACCCATTGTTTGAAAGGCACAAGCTGGAAGCCGATGGGAATGGAAAGAGTAGGTGAAGGACTTGCTGTGGATCCTTTAAGAGGGAGAGAGAACTCTTGCTTCTTTGCAACAATCATTTCTAGAAATTGTCTCTCCCCAACTCCCATAATCAAAAGCCATGCATTATCTTAACGAAAAGAACCATAATAGTAATCATAATGACAGATAAGGAGAGGTCAAGAGCATGTCACCAACAAGAAAAGTTTTACTATTTCAAGGCTGGGGCAGAGGGATCCTGAACTATTATCTGAAGCCCGGCCACTTCTCTGCATTCCAGCTTCCATCTTCTGTGCTATAAATAATTCAGAGTTTTCTTCTTTCTTAAATATCACAGAACCAAGTCAGAATCTTTATGTGAAGGATTCTCGAGTGTCCCTCTCTCCCTCCGCCTCTGCTTCCCTAGCCAGCCCAGGCAGCTCCCAGGAGAACGACCCCTCAAGCTTTAACATTTCTTCTTTGACATTTCAGACTATTTGTTAGGCAGAGCTGCCTTCTTGAGATCAAAGTTGGAAAATCTTGCCAAGAACCCCCGCTTGGCCCTGTCCAACTGTGACAGAGAGGGTCTATTAACCTCCAAGCATCTGTTTCTTTCTTCTTCCAGAAAAATCCACCAACCCTCACCCAGAAGGCAGCCACCCTCCCCCTCTTACCACCTTCGCCAGCACTCCAGGAGGGAGCAGGGGTCACCCTTCCCAAGGGACATATCAGGACATGCAGCAGAGAGAGACGGACCCCAGAAGCAGAAGGTGCCCCCCACTAGGATACAACAGAGATTCATGGGGACATGGCATTTGGAACTCCTGTCTGGCCGAGATCTCTTCTCTGAGGAAAATGTGCCCGCGTGCTCAGTCGTGTCCGATTCTTCGCAACCCTACGGACTATAGCCCACCAGGCTCACTGTCCATGGGATTTCGCAGGCAAGAATCCTGGAGTGGGTTGCCATTTCCTCCTCCAGGGGATCTTCCTGACCTAGGGATCGAAACCATGTTGCCTGCACTGGCAGGCGGATTCTTTCCCACTGCGCCACCTGGGAACCCCAAGGAACGGCAAACTCAGAGACAAACATGGAACAAGGAAAGATAACTTACCCACATTATTTTGCTGGTGGTAGGGCTGAGACTGACGCCAGTTCTTTATTGCTACCGCTAGATGACATCACCTCCACCCGCCTGGGAGGGTGACCAGGTTTAGGGTTGAAGTCTTAAGCTCTTATGTGAAGTGATTTATCATTTTCTTTTGAAGTCTCGCAGAGAAGGTTTCCTGTACCTCACAAGGGTACCTACCCACCAGCCCCCAGAATAATGTCTGCCCCCTTACGAAGCCAAGGGCAGAAGTGGGGGATGGAGCCTAAAGCAGGGCAGAGGTGTTGGGGTTTGGCAGCTCATCCAGATGTGAGAAATCAGTGGTTAATTAATACACCCTGCTTGGTTCTGCTTCAAAAACCTGCTGCCCACACCCCAACCCAGTGTGACCTAGAGTGTGTGCATTGAGTCTGTTTAGGTATTTAGTGAAGAGTGTTTCATGTTCAATTTGATTGAGAAAGGGGTAGAATCAAAAGGGTTATTTAAAGCAGGACTTCTCAGAGCCTTTACTGTCCTAACATGGTGAATCTTTAAGAGGCTGGCTATATACCATATAACATTCTCCAGAGTTATTTGATGGGTTCTTAGCATCTCATGAGGCTACAGGGAAGCATTTCCAAAGCCAGTGAAAAGGGGAGAACGTGATCTTTTGCTGTTGTTTAGTACCTGAGTCATGTCTGACTCTTTGCAATCCCATGGACTGTAGCCCACCAGGCTCCTCTCTCCATGGGATTTCCCAGGCAAGAATATTGGAGTGGGTTGTCACTTCCTTCTCCAGGGGATCTTCCTGACCCAGGGATTGAACCCATGTCTCCTGAATTGCAGGCAAATTCTTTTCGCTGAGCCACCAGGGAAGCCCATTCAATCCTTACAACATGATTTATGTGATAACAAGTTGGGCATTCAAATGAAGAGAGAACCCTATTGCAGAAACTGAAGCTTTCCCAGAAAACCGATCAATACATGTAGGGCAATACTTGGTCAAGCAGTTGATCCACTAAAACTACTAAGATGCCATCCTGAAAATGCGCAGGGGTGTCACTCTGATCTTTGTAATGACCCAAGTGTCCATTTGGTATCAAAGGTACTATGCAGCAATTGCCTGTGATGATACCAGGAAATGCCAAGTTGACAGCCATAAAGATGGAACGATTCTGTGAGTCATTCACACATGGACTCAGAATTTCAATTCTCGCAGGAAGGACATTCTCAGAATATATTCTCTATTCGTGGTCCCTCCTCTAACCTGCCTCTCCCACAACCCCCAAAGTCAAGTTCTCACTGACCAGCTCTGCAGCTGCTCCCTCTGAAGCCAAATGCTGGGGTCAGAGCTGCGGTCCTCAGATGGGAGTGACCAGAGGTCCTGACTGTACCCTCTTGGCCAGTGTGACTTTTCAGAGGCTTAATCCTCGTGACAAAAAATTGCTTTGAGGTTTCCTCTCGGGTTCTCCCTCACATGAATTTTCTCTCAGAATTAACAGCAAAAGAACGCTGACATGTTGGTGCATAATTAATACACAGGTTGGACGTAGCATCTAGCCTGCATTCTGGAATTTTCCTTCTCCTTGAGATTGCTCATAGGAGGGCCCTGGGAGAGGCACCTACATTGGTTGGTCCTTGGGACAAAGACTTTAGGACTTGTCTTTTTGGACTTTGACAGCTGGAGAGCAGATCTTGGAGACAGCTTGTTTGGTCATTGCTGAGACGGGCCTGGCAGTAAGACAATATTTGTAGTTCTAGGGGTCTCCTGTGTTATGAGCTTCAAACTCAAGGGCTTCCCATGTCTCCCTGCTCCCGACACCCTTGAGAATCTGGCTGTGTGCAGTAACTATTTCCCCAAGCCTGTCCAGCCACGAAGAACATGGCACAGGACTGCACAGACATCATTCCTCCCAGAGCACCCGGGACCCCACACCCTCTCTTCCCCAGAGTAGTCAGTCTCTCCGGGAGTCAGGATCATGTGACCTTTGGCCAAAGGCCATTGTTGCAAGCCTTGGAAGTAAAGTACATTGCATTGCAATTTTAAAACATCATGAGAACCAAAACAGACCAAGGCTGGTGTGAGCTTCAGAGTAAAAAAAGTAAGTGACATTTCAGAACTCTATAAAGGAAGTATCACCAGGCCATATTGACAGTGGCAAAGTCACTTTACAGGGGTTGGGTCCTTGCACTTTTTGCTGTGGAATGAATGTATGGACAAGAGAGGGAAGCCATGTCTTTTAAAGGGAAATAGGCCGGTTGCTCCAGTGAGGTCCCCAAAGGCAGAACCAGGCTTCATTTTGCTGCTATGGTTACAGCACATGGGAGGGAGAAACAGAGGGGAGAAGAGAGAGCTCCATAGACCAGCTGGTGTCACTGTCAGCCACCAAGGCCTCCACCATTGCTCACCCAAGTCAGGCTCAGTGGGGTTTTCTGAGCAGACATGATGCTCTGTTCCTCAAACTTGGATGGAACCACAAGTCGGACACAACTTTAGGACTCATATCTTTTAGGAACCTCACCCCTGGGCCTTCAAACTCTCTCCATAGCCAACGGGGCCTTCTGGTCCACCCTCCAAAATCTCAGACAGTGCTTGACATCATCTTAGATAGAGGATGAAGGTAGAGTTGCTCTTCCTCTCTCAGAGAAGCCAAGCTCCATTCTTCCTGCCTTATGCCACTACCCCTCCCTCCTCTCTTAGACAAATCAAAGTCAGATTCATGGACCTCAGGGAGACTTTGAGTGGCTTCTATTGCAAAGGATCATGGGAAGACACATGATCCAGAGAAGCCCAGAGCTGCTGTGAGTAGGAAGCTCACACATCTCCTGTTTCCCAGGCTTGAAAGGCTCACCTGGGACTCAGTCTGGACTTCTCTACAGCTCTGGCTCTTCTCTTGGAATTGATAACCCTGTCTTTCCCTTCCACTCAAGTAGTTCCAAATTCCTTCCCAAACTGGATTGGCACAGGCCTGGCCTTGCCTTTGACATAGAATCTGAACCATCAGCATTGTCTGTGTCCCTCTAGGACCCGGGCTTCTCAGAGATCTCCTGCCTTTCTTTCTTCTTTCTTGCGTCGAAACCAAACATGCTTGAGTCAAAGACTAACTGCAATATCTCCCCAATTCTCACCATGCCCAACACCCAGAACCACAGGACATCTGGGCAATGCATCTGCTTGCACCGGAAGGCAAGAGGGGTGGGGAAGGAAGAGCTAGTGCTCTCAGGCACATACTCAGGAGGGGAGAGGGTCCTGATGGACAGATAGGAAAAGGCAGCGAGATCTTAAGGCTCATCAGCCAGGCAGAAGTCTCCTCCCTGAGCAGCAGAGCTTAAGTCCCAAGGGCAAACTGGAGTCACTTTGTAGAAGTTTTACCCACTGAGTAGGAAAAACTGGGATTAAAATCCTACCCAGATCAGAATCCTGATGGAATGCCCAAACCATCCAAAAAAGCAGATAAGAAAACTTCTCCCTTGCCAGCAAAAGATCTTCAACTTACTTTAGGTGCAAGGAGAGTGGAAGGAGGCTTATTTAGCTCTGGGATATATGGTCAGGTTTTGGCTGAGGTTTTCTTGAGGGGAAGTGCATGGGATGGTGTGTGTTTGTGTGTGTGTGTCATGCTAACTCACTTCAGCCCTGTTGGACTCTTTGTGATCCCATAGACTGTAGCTCTCCAGGCTCCTCTGCCCATGGGATTCTCCAGGCAAGGATAGTGGAGTGGGTTGCCATGCTCTCCTCCAAGGGATCTTCTTGACCCAGGGATCAAAGTGGCATCTCCTAGGAAAGGTGGATTCTTTACCACTGCACCACCTGGGATGGTAAGGGATTTCTAGAGGGAAAATGCAGAACCAGAGCCATCCAAGGCAAATGGGGCCGCAGAACAGACAGCTTCTCCAAAGCTCCCAGAACAATGAAGTTGTGGGGGGGGGCAGAGCTAGGTGAGCAGGGGAGTGGGGCTTCAGCCTCCTGGACAATTCATATGCAAACCAGGTTCCCCTGACATTCCCACCTTCTCTGGCATGCTGAACCATTGGAACCTCAGAGCAGCCAGCATCACTCCACCCTCACTCATCTCCATCTGTCCCTCACTGAGACTCTCTCATCTTGCTCTCCCTTTCAGAGTCACTCTGGTGGCCATCTGTGAGTCTAGGGGGAGCCCCAACTCAGTAAACACTGAAGGAACAAAGGCTCTCTGCTTAAATCCTCATCTGGCGTGGTCCAGGAAGCTACGGGCAATGAAGTCATCTTGCACTGATCTGCTGTCTCTGTAGGATCAAACCCTCCCTGGCATCTTGCTCTTGGATTGGAGATGCATGAGCCTCTGCCCAGGTCTGGCCTTGCAGGAGCTGAGTGGAGCCAGGGAAGTGTCACTGACCCTGTACTAGGCTGAGGTC
The DNA here is from genome assembly GCA_006408695.1 of Aepyceros melampus. Lineage (NCBI taxonomy): Eukaryota > Metazoa > Chordata > Mammalia > Artiodactyla > Bovidae > Aepyceros > Aepyceros melampus. The sequence goes on from SJXQ01005842.1 coordinate 244,308, forward strand.
ATGCCTACGGCTGGGGCCAAGGAGGATGTGGTGGCTGGAAGCTTGGCTAAAGAAAGGAATTCCCAAGTAAGAAAGGAGAGACAGGCCAGTGCAGAGCCCAGCTTCTTGCCTTCCAAGCTGAAGATGCTTGGCATCTGTTTTCTCCCTGAGTGGCAAGGTCACAGCAGAGCTTCCATGTGTCAGGAGGTCTTTGAGGAAGGGTGGAGAATCTTCAGGTGGGGGTGCAGAAGTCAAGCAAGGCCCTTCCTTTCACAACCTTCCAGTCTGAAGCTTCCATTGCCCAGACCTGGGCAGCCTCAGCTACCAGCTTCAGGAACAGGTGTGTCTTGGCTGACAAGTCCTTCTCAACATTAAAGATGCCACCCTTGTCTGTTTGTAAATCTCACAACTGGAAACCAGATGATTCAACTCAGATCTAAGAACAACCACACTTTCAGGCAACCAGGGTCACCAAATGCTAGAATGGGTGAAGAAAGAGCAGGGCGGATGCTCTTTTCTGGGGAGTCTTTCAAAATCACCATGCTTGTCTGTTTTCAGAAGGATGTTAGGGATGCATCTAGCCCTAAAAACCCCTGAAGGACTTCATCACAGGAGGTGGGGGGGAACCTATGATTGTGGAGCCCTCAGGACTTCAGCTTTCCTGGAGCAGAAGATGGATTGCTCTGTGGTGCAGCTGAGAGCACTGGGCTGTCAAGGAGACCCCATGTCAGACTTGGCTCTGCCATTCACAGCTGCCTGGTCATTACTGACTCTCAAGCTTCAGCATCCATGGGTCAAACAGGCCTGGCTCTGAATGGATGCTTCGTAAGTTTGACATGATTGTTATTATGTTCCCTAGGAAAGCCCTTCTTTGGAGCTTGGCAGCCAGTTCCAGGATCTAACCACACAATGCTAGTGAAAGACAGAGCATGTCCCTGGAAAGCCCTACACCCGAGTTCCCCACTGTCCTACACCTTCTTAAGGAAAGTGAGTTCCCCACCCTTTGAGCTTCAGAAAACAGTGTTCAGAAGAGGAGCCTTTCCTTTCCTCCTTTCCCCCAGGATGAAGATCCAGAGAGCACACAACAAGCACACTGGCATCTGGGATGAGCCTTTGCCACAAAGTCCCCCATGACCAAATGCAAGCTCAAGTGCAAAAAAGCCACTGTGAAATCCTGTGGGTGAGATTCCAAACCCAGAAGGTCACAGAGCTGCAGGACTTGCGGGTCCCCCTGAGCCTCCCTGGATGAAGCCAGTCCAAGCCAGCATCCTGAGCAGGCCGAGTTCTGTTCTGAAGGCCTCCCCATGCCAGCTCTGACCGCTCTGGAGCCTCTAACATCGGGGTAGATGCCAGGGGACTTCAGGGCCCAGCAGGAAAGCATGGGAAACAGAGTCCTGCACACCCAACACGGTTCTCCAGCTTCGGCCAGTCCTCACGCCGCCTGGGAACTTTCTCACGCTTCCCTGCCATCTGCCACGGTCTCTTCTGCTGCTTGAAGCCTTCTTGGTGTTCTTTGATGTTCCCACTTGCACCCCAAGGCCTCGCCTTACACTTTAGAGGCAAAATAGAAGCCCCCAGACAAGGCTTCTCTCACTCCTGCCCCCTAAAGCCCTAAACACTCATCTCTTCTTTCTCCTGCGGCACTCTCCCCCCACATGGGTGATGCTGGCCCTTTCTCCCGAGGATGGATGCTTTTCCTTCCCATCTTCCCAGGGCCTGTTTCTACTCATCATTTTTTCTCCCATGCATTGGCAGGCTCTATGCATCCAGATAAAACAAAGCTTAAATATCTCTAAGTGAAAGTGTTAGTTGCTCAGTCATGTCCAACTCTGTGACCCCCATGAACTGTAGCCCACCAGGCTCCTCTGTCTGTGAGATTCTCCCGGCAAGAATACTGGAGTGGGTTGCCATTTTCTTCTCCAGGGGATTTTCCCAGCTGAGAGATCAAACCTGGGTCTCCTGCACTGCGGGCATGTTCTTTCCCATCTGAGTCACCAAGGAAGCCCTAAGTAATGAAATTGCCCCTGGAATCCATGCAGCCTGATGGTCCCAAAGATGAGCTCAACCCTTGAGGCATCCCTGGTCCAACTTTAGAACCCTTGAGAACAGGAGAATGCAAAGCTGGGGCAAACCCCCTGTTCAGGCCACTCTACAGAAAAGGAGCTTCCATTTGGGATGAGGTGAGGGGTGGGGGCTCAAACAGAACTAGACTCCAGTAGGAGAGTAGGAGAGTAAGGCTAAGTAGAAAAGCACTGATCTAGCCTCATCCATCCCTGTTGGACTTCCACCTTAAGCTCGCCCACCCACTTTGCCTGCCTCATCTTTACTTCCTAAGTAAGAAGTTCCAACAAAGCCTACTGAGACCCAGGGAGGGGTCCAAACCCTCCCAGGAGCCCTTCCCCAGCCCCCAACCTCCTCTGTTGCTCCAAATCTCCTACATACAAAGTCCTCTCCTCCTAAAAGGAAGATATTGTAAGCTGTATTCATGCTCAGTTGCCCAGTCATGTCCAACACCTCGAGACCCCATGGACTGTAACCCACCAGGCTTCTCTGTCCATAGAATTCTCCAGGCAAGAATACTGGAGCAGGTAGCTGTTCCTTTCTCCAGGGCATCTTCCGACCCTTACTTCCTCACAAATTCTATAAAATCCTTATTCTTTCAAAGTCCAGCTTAAAATCCTAATTATTGTCTGTGATTCTTCTGCTGTTCCTCTTAAATAAAATTAATTATATGTGCCTCTTGTCTGATTTCACAAAAACTTACTGATGCAATCATTAAGACATGTAATAAGATATGTGGTTATTAATGATCAGCTTTTCTAGGTCTGTCCCTCAAGCATAATTATGTGCTTTTTAGGACTAGATGATGTCTGTGCTTCCCTAAGACCTAGACCAGTGTCTAACAGTTGAAAAAAATACAGACATATATTTTTTTTTCAAGTGCGAGACACTGGTTGGATGTGTGTTTATGTATCTTCAATCCCTGAATTCTACCTTGGAACTGCTAAGCAAATTCTGACTCAAGAAAATCCAATACATCACAACTAAAACCCATTCACTGAAATAATGACTTGCATTTTGTGAGTTGTTATTGTTTAGCTGCTAAGGCATGTCTGACTTTTTTGTGACCACCGTGGGCTAGCACACCAGGCTCCTCTCTTCTGTCCATGGGGTTTTCCAGGCAAGAATACTGGAATGGGTTTCCACTTCCTCCTCAGAAGGCATTTGAACACTTGTAGCTGTCAGGGCTCAGGAACCAAGGGCGGACAGACATACCCAGTTCATCTAAGCATTTCAGTCTCAGTAGGACCCCAGGGCTTGCTTCCTCCCTTTCTCTGGTAGCCCACGTGGGACCTGCCATGAGAGCTTGGCCCACCTGAGTATGTACGTGCTATGCGTGGGGAGGGGTGGGGGTATCTCTTGGGTAATCGGCAGGTTGACCTACAAACTCAGAGCCCCATCTTTCCCTGGGCAAGGTCTCTTCCCCAAGATTCATAAAGGAGCTATAAAATCACTCCAATCAAGGGAAAAATCACACTGGCTTGCTGGCGCCCCAAAGATAAAGGATCCCTTGACCCCACTCCAGAACCCCTTATACTTCAGTTCTGAACAATCTCCAAAGGTCTTGGCTGCTCAGACACAGAAGAGTCCCCTGCCACCAAGGAAGCAAGGGTCTCAGTCACCTGAGTTGTATTTGGTGGGGTCTGTTTTGAATTTTGTTTTTGCCTCTTGTGCTGTGTGACTCTGGGTGAACCAGTCAACTTCTCTGTGCCTCTAATGCCTTCTCAGTAAGATTGAGGAAACACTTCACTGTATGGGCTTAAGAGTATATCTGGAGAGGTCTCAGTGAAAGCAACCAATGGAGCAGATTGTAAAATCCTTTGCAAACAGGACTTGGCTAAGAAATTTCTTTAAAAGAGTGAAATAGGGAGGAATTAAAAAAAAAAAAAGGTGTAGCCTGAAATGTCTTTAATATACTTTGTAAAAAAATGCCAAATAAGAGGTCTGATTCAGTCATTTCATTAGAAAATAAAGTGTTTATTAAGAAACTATACACTGAACACTCCTATACGTCTCTGTGGAAACATAACGCCCCATGGTCATAGCACAAGGTGAGGGAAAATGGCAGAATAAAAGATGCTGGGATGGATGGAGCCTGGGAGGCTGGAAATGAGGTAATGAATTACAATAATCAAAACACATCATCCTCAAGCTTACTCCTTAAAGCCACACTCAGAAAGAGGCCCTGGCCCGAAGAGTTGGCAGGACACAGTGGGGACTGGCCAGACATGAAGTGGTGGGGAGCCGGGAGGGGCTGAATAAGCACATCCTTTGAGGTCCTGGAGACAACCTGAACCCCCAAGTGATACTCTGGACATTCAGGTGCCCGGGAGGCCACCCCAGATACTGGGCAAGAACTTGGAAAGCTCTGTATTGTTAAAACCCGCAGAGGGCGTCTCCAGAACCAGGCTGGGAACCTGACCTGAAGAACCCCCATCCACAGGACTCAGGCCCTAAAACCCTAAGAGGGAATCCTAACCCCCAGGGAACTCTCCCAAGGCAGAGAATCTGCTATCTATCGCTGTGCATCCTCATTCCCGAACTTAGTGTGTTAAAACCACCACCGTTTTGTCCTACAAGCTCCCCGTGGTTGGCCCTTTCTCTTCCGTGCTCCACCCTCAAGGGGGCAGCCTGTGCTGAGTCCCTACAGTGGAAGTACCAGGGGTGGGAGGAAGTAAGCCATGCCCCCGAAGTCTAATAAGCCAATATGGCAGCAAATCTAGGGGACTTCCAGGCCCTACATCTATACTTTTCCTATGGAAGCTGGGGTAAAGGCATTCCCTCCACTCTCCCCCTCTCTGTGATCAAGATGAAAATGGGGGAAACAATCCCCTCCTCTTTGGGAGAGGGTGGCCATGGAGTAAGGCATGAGTCAAAGCAAGCAAAGTAAACACATATATTGACCAGAGGACAGGATGACACTTCCATTGGTGCCATGAGAGGGGCTGGAGGAGGCCAGTTTTACGTCTCTTCCCCTTCAGTTCATCTTGGCCTTGAAATGGTGATTCCACTGGGTTCCGAAAGTTCTCAGAGTCAAGAACAAGTACAAGTCGGGGAAGAGAGCCAATGCCGGAATCATGGGCCAGCAGGAAGGGCCTTGGTCCCTGGTTCCCTTGTGGTCCCTTGTGGTCCTAACAGGATGCCTGGTTCTCGGGCAAAACCTCCTGCAGCCAGAGCTCGTGGGAACTGTAGGTCTAGGGGCCAAGAAGAAGCCCTGGAGAAATGCCCTTCTCCAAGGGGTTTTCTAATACCACTCACTGAGCCGTTGCAGAGAGAAGAGGAAGGAGGGGGAAAGTGTGTCCCCAAAAAGACATGGTTTTCTCCACCAAAAAAAAAAAAAAAATATATATATATATATATATATATATATGTATATATATAGAAAATTACTGGTGTCCATTCTTTCCTCTGAGACCTAATCTGGTGCCAACACGTGGGCCTGGCTCCCCCTCCTCTCACCGCGCCGTCTCCACCTCTCCTTAGATGTTCTTCCCCATGGGAGGCTGCAAGGCGACGAGGTCACTAAGAGGGTGGCCGGGGAAATATCCCCAAAAAGACATGGTTTTCTCCACCAAAAAAAAAAAAAAAAATATATATATATATATATATATATATGTATATATATAGAAAATTACTGGTGTCCATTCTTTCCTCTGAGACCTAATCTGGTGCCAACACGTGGGCCTGGCTCCCCCTCCTCTCACCGCGCCGTCTCCACCTCTCCTTAGATGTTCTTCCCCATGGGAGGCTGCAAGGCGACGAGGTCACTAAGAGGGTGGCCGGGGAAATCCCATGCTTCCAGGCAGAGAAAGCGAGGCCGGAGCACGGCTGGACTTCATCAGGCTTTCTCATGGTGGTTGGGTTGTTTTTGGAAAGCAAGAGACTGCTAGTATATTTAAAAGATGGTTCCTGGTGCACAGGTTTTTAATTCTCTGTATTGGCTCTAAAGATGATGGCAGGAGCTGCCTTGGAGGCCAGGAAAAAAAAGAGCACAGTGATAACTGGAAGGGAAGGGCAACCCTGCCAGTGGTGGATGGGGGGTGGGGACACACCCATCTTGGTGGCGATAAAGGATGCGGGGGGGCACCAGTGGCTCGTGTGGTTTCTAGTTAGCATCCCCGGCTCCAAACGGAACAATGCCTAGAGCTTCCAACCTCTCAGAGGGCCCAGCCTACCAAGGAGACATCAAAACAAGGAGGCTTAAAAGGAGTCTTTAAAAGCCATGACGTCCTTTGCTGAAATAGACATTGACATCCTCAACATAGATGCCATGGTTAAGAGGCTTGGAATGTCCGGGAAGGCTTATTGGATTCAACATAATTTCTCTGAAACCTATAAAAAACAAAAACAAAAAAACAGAAAAACAGAAAAAAGCAAAATAAAGTAAAAACCAAAACCCCCAAAGAAGATCAAAACTAGAAGGGGAAACAGAGTGGGAGCTCAAAAGGTGGGGGCGG
>SJXQ01005842.1:251051-413951 GCA_006408695.1 Aepyceros melampus
TAGGGGCGTGTGGGGGGGGGACAGGGGACAACTGGAGATATGGATACAGATATATTGGGAACAGCCAAATGAATTCTCAGCAAAAGGGAAGGATAGGAGGAGGGGCTCAACTTAAAACCAAGCATGGTCAGAGAAATGGAAACACTCCACTTTTGCTGTGGCCTCCACTGAACTGAGGAAGGGATGGGAGCAAAACATTTGGGGCCATGGCCTTGGATTGTCCTGGAAGAGGAGGAGCAACCTCATCTAAGTAGGAGGAGGCCCTGATGATGAGCCTGGGAGAGAAATGTGGAGGGGGCATAATTGCCAGGGTCCCTGGGGAGCAAAAGGGTCAGAGGAGAATGCTCTCCAGACATTCTTAAGGGATTCTAGTGAGCTAATTCTAATCCTAGTTGGCAGGATGTAGACCACCTTTGACTGCACCAGGCTGGGGTGCTGTACTTCTAAGCCTAGAAACACTTTCTTGCTCACTTTGTCCTCCCATTTCACCCCTTCAGTGAAATGATGGCTGATCACTCCACCGCCCCATAATTCCGTCTTATGTGCTCAGTCACTTCGGTTGTGTCTGACTCTTCATGATCCCATGGACTATAGCTCACTAGGCTCCCCTGTCCATGAGATTCTCCAGGCAAGAGTACTGGAGTGGGTTGCCGTGTCCTCCTCCAGGGGATCTTCCTGACCCCAGGATCGAACCCGTTTCTCTTATGTCTCCTGCATTGGCAGGCGGGTTCCTTACCACTAGCGCCACCTGAGAAGCCCTCCAAATTCTACAGGGGATGGAAGAATCTTGGAGGGGTGGCACTGGTGATCACCAAGCCATGGGCAGCCTCAGGCAAGGAGGACTTCCATGCTGGCTCAGCTCGTCTCTAGCCCACACTGCCATGGATGGAGTTTGGATATCCAGAGGTGTGGGTAATATTGATCAAATGTCCAGAAGGCGGTTTTTCAACCAATCTCACATTAAAATCATGTCTATAAAATAACGTCTGTAATGGGCGTGTGTTTGTTTAGCTGCACATGCAGACAAGACAGGAGTAAGCCTATCTTTTAGGAAAGCTGTGTGCAGCTATGTGGAGGGTGTGATGGGCAGCTGGAGGCAATGGGGAGAGATTGGGTTGGTTGCACTGAGACTTTCCCCTCCTCATTCTCAGGACATATGCAGAGTTGAGTCATCTTGGATGCTGGGTGCCCTCCTTCTGCGGGCACTGGGGTCCAATTGTGGAGACAGAGGAAAAGTGCCTTGCTGATGATGCTGTGTTTAGAGGGAGACTCAGTCTCGACGTGAGATGTTTGTGTGATAACATCACTGTGTTAACCCAGGACAAGGGCTCTCATGGGAGAGGCCGTGGGTCTGGGCAGTCTGCCTAGAGGGTCTCTGACACTCTTGCTTCTCTCCAAGCCATAGTCCCTCTCTCTTTTCTCCCAGATTCCTCATTTAGGCCCTGTGAAGTATCCTGGCCTGGAAAATCCCCCTCACCTAAGGGATTTTAGTACCAACCCGCATCAGGCAACTAGTCATCCCCCAGTCCTCAGGGACCCATGAAGACATCATGAGGTCTTAAGATCTTAAGAAGCAAAATTGGTGAGGGGTGGAGGGGAGTCTGTACTGCATTCAAACATGTCAAAGGTGGTAACTCACCATGTGACCTTGGGTAAGACACTTCCCCACTCTGGACCTCAGGCTCCTCATAAATATAGTGAGTTGCTGGGGCTAGATGATCTCTATTGTCCTTCAAGCTTAACATCCCATGATTGTCTATGTTTGAAAAGACCCCTGGCAGAAGAGGCAGACACGGGGAAATTAGTGGTCAGTATTGAGTCCCAAGTGCAAAGACAAGGGGAAGTGGTTTTCTTAAGTGCGCAAGGCCAGAAACAGAAATCCAGGTGTTCCCAGCTCCTGTGCTCACACTGCTTTAACTGTAGGGGCACTTGCCTTTTTTAGGTATAAAATCTAGATACCATGGTCTTCTGAGTATCACGTGGTGGCATGAAAGAACCGCTCAAGGGAATCACCATAAACTCTGTCCAACCTTTCCCTACCATGCTTACTCCCATCCCTCTTCTTGGGCCGGGGAACCCTGAACTTGAGCCCACCACTGCCTTTCAGGATGTCATTTCTGGGATGGAAGGATGACTCCTATGACTTGAGGGATGATCCTACCGGCCCTGAGGCCCCCTTTGGCCCATCCCCCCCATAAAAGAAGTTCAGCTGCTCTCCAAGAGGGAAACAACTTGGCAAAGGGGAATGAAGAGCAGAAGAGATGGGGAGTTTGGCCGTCTCAGGGCACAACAGTCAGAACAACAAAAATTGCTGGTCTCCTTAGAGACCTGACAACTCTTCTATGAAAGAGGTGTCATTATAGCTTGAGAGTGAAATCTCCCTTAGAAGCCACACAGCATCGCAGGCCCTGGAAGAGTCCATGTCAGATCCATTAAAGGCAAGGGCCAAGCCTGCCTAAGCCTTTGCCAAGGTCCCTGAAGCTGCCTCCGTGAACATGAGCCTTTTCCCATATGAGCCAGGATCTGAAGTTTGTTTTCTCTGGAACTCTTTCCCAGGTGGAGCCTTTCCAAGATTCTAAATGCTGAAGCCTGATAGCATAAGAGGCACAGATCCAAAATCTTCCGTTGTTCCCCCTTTCACTCAGAACAACCCCAGAGCAGGAAGGAAAAGGCATATGCTGTGGGAGGTGGGGGTGAGGCAGGGGAGACCAGGACCACCATGGACACAGACAGAAAGGGGCAGACGGGGGCAGGGAAGGCCATAGTGGGCAGACACACCTCTGAAGACAGCCTCACCCACCCATGGCCCGGACCCCCACGTCTAACCTTTTCCTCCATCTGCAGACAGCGCTCCCCAGAGTCATCCAGCACAAAGTTTCTCGTAGGCCCTCTGTAGTTCAGAACAGAGCCTGGCCTTCAGGGACTGTCTAGGTGTGTGTTTTCCTGAGATGTGAACCAGAGACTCTGGGGTTGTTTTGGGGAAGGGAGGGAAACTGTGAAGGAAGAGGCTCAGGAGTGCCGAGCTCGCAGACAGTGGGATGAAAGCTTCCTGAGCCAATCCCCTGGGGCTGAAAGCAGGTTGTATCCTCAGGGGCAAGTTCTTTAATATTCACTGCAGTAAGACAAGGGCTGGCTGCTATGGCTGCTGTGCAACACAAGAGATGGCCTACACCTAGACCTTCACACTTCTCTGTTTTCCTGAAGTCTTCCTGACAGTCTTCCCATTCATCTCACGCTCTCTGGTTCATCCCAGCCCCATTCTTACGCTCTGGCCTGGGGAGTCTAGTGCTAGCAGCCTTCCAAACACCTGCCCTTGAGAACCGCCTTGCATCTTTTGCCTACACACTCTTTCTCCAATTGGATTCTCAAGGCTTCCCCTTCTGTCCCTGCTTCTTCCTTTTGTTATCTGACATGGTCATTTTATTCCCAAACACCATAAGATGGGTTTGGGTTATGGCCTTGATAAAAGGCCCAATACCAAGCGGAGCTCTACTGGATTATTCCCCAACATTTCCTCTTGAAATATATTTGTTGCTCATCTTCACGTTCCTCTGTCACGGGAGTGCTTAGAACTTACATATCCTTGGCTGTGAGAAGGAGGAGGTTGAAATGCACAGGCGTTCTGGCACTGAGGTCATGGATGGCTTAACTACAGGGAATCAGACGCACAGAGCAATGCAGATGCTTGTCCAGAGAGACAGCGAGAGCAGGAGGGTCCCAGGTTAGATGTCAGGGTGGGGAGCCTGATGGGTACCTCACCCCAGGCATGGGGCATTCTAGTCACAGCCTCTGCATGGTTCCTCAGGGGGTGGGAAGACATGAAGGGAGCCTCAGGCAATACCTGTCTGTAACAATCCTACCGTTCAATACATCACTGATTACCCTGGAATCCAAAGATCTATATAACTTAGTGATAGCGTCAGGCACTGCTTACAGGTGATTCAGCATCTCCAGTATCTTGGTGGCTCAGACAGTAAAGAATCTGCCTGCAATGCAGGAGAGCCAACTCATTGGAAAAGACCCTGATGCTGGGAAAGATTGAGGGCAGGAGAAGGGAGCGACAGAGGATGAGATAGTTGGACAGCATTATCGACTCAACGGATATAAGTTTGAGCAAACTCCAGGAGACAGTGAAGGACAGGGAAGCCTGTTGTGCTGCAGTTCATGAGTTGCAAAGAGTCAGACATGACTCAGCAACTGAACAACAACAGCAACAATATCTTTATTTTATTTTAAATTTTTTTTTGGCCACACCATGTGGCTTGCAGGATCTTAGTTCCCCAACCACAGATTAGACCCAGGCCCTGGCAGTGAAAGCTCAGAGTCCTAACCACTAGATCACCAGGGAAGTCCCTCCAATACCTTTTAAAAGTTGATATTATTAAGTCTTGGGAAGGCAATGGTACCCCACTCCAGTACTCTTGCCTGGAAAATCCATGGATGGAGGAGCCTGGTAGGCTGCAGTCCATGGAGTCACTAAGTCAGACACGACTGAGTGACTTCACTTTCACTTTTTACTTTCATGTATTGGAGAAGGAAATGGCATCCCACTTCAGTGTTCTTGCCTGGAGAATCCCAGGGTTACATGTGGGGAAACTGAGGTTCAGTAATATACATTAAAAAGAAAAAAAAAAACACCCAAGTTCACTTTGTGGCAGAGTCTGATACTGAATATTTTAAGTTCTTTATAACCTGAAACTCCTTGTCATTAACTAGTTTGCAGTATGGCTTCTACTTGTTGCAAATCGAAAAAGAGGCAGAAATGAAGGTCAAGGCCACAGTGATGGGGACATTCTCCAGGGAAAGCAGGGCTTTGCCTCTGGCTCCTTCTGAAAGGCCTGTCTGGAGGGCTGGAGTGTTCTTTCCTCACTAATGGCTTCCCTAGCCAGAGAACTGAACATCCCTGTGCCAGCTGATGCCCAGGCCGCCTCATCTTCTGAACTTCTGTAGCCAGCCACACCTACCACTTTGTTTGTCCTGGGACCTTCCAAGTAAAGAATCCCAAGCCCTATCAGACCCTGGCCCCTTCATTCTGTGTTACTTCCGGGGGTTCCGCTTAAGAAGGATGCAAAGTAAACCTGATGAGAGAGAATCATGAATTTGGAGAGAAGAGCAATTATTCAGAACACAGTCACACCTAGAGCAAGCGTGTAAAGTCAGAACCCTCCTGGGAGGTATGGAGCCCAGAACTCTCCCTGGTACCCTCTCCTTGGGTCACTATGTGAACAAAAAGTGACAGGAAAGGGACATTATGGTAACGAAAATGTCCCTCATAATGTCGCCTGCTTCATTTGCTGTCTTTGCGGTGGACTCTGGAAGGTCACGGGAAGAAGGTCATCAACGCGTCCTAATGGTCCCAGGATGTGACTCTGGTTACGTGGTTCTTCATCTTTGCCTCTTGATGCGGCTGTTGCTTTTCTCAGTCTAAGGTCTTTCCTCTCCTGCCACCAGAACCAACAAAAAGCTGGTGGCACTGAGCCAGGGAGGCGAGACCCAGAGGCCTAGACTTGCTGGCCGCAAACTCACTTGCTTAAATCCCTCAGATCATTTCCTCTGTTATTCTGAGGTTGCAAACCCAACCTGTGGGCCATCTGTGGCTTTACAGTGCATCTCTTTTTAGTATAATTTAAAAAATTTTTTGAATCAGCTTGCAACATCTAAAAGCTGGGAGATTTCACATTTTAAATGTCCCTATTTCTAGATTCCCTTGAACATCCAGGAGTTCCTTCAGGGCTGGGCCAGCCTTCCGGCAAAATGCTCATCAGCTAGTGTAAAGCAGTAGCCGCTTTGTTTACACAGGGTGCGTGTTCTCTAATTTGCCATATACCCCACCACTCCCTATTTACCTCCACCTGGTCCCATCATTTATTTATAATCTCTGAATGCTTTGTCTTAGCATCTGAGTTTAGAACTTTATAATGAACATAAAGCCAGCACTAGATAATAGGCTGTGCGTTAAGGACCAGGAAATGCCATGTCAGGGAGCCTCACTGACTGTCCCTATTGTAACCACATGTATGCTCCCTCTAGGTACAGTTGGGCTTCCCTGGTGGTTCAGATGGTAACGAATCTGCCTGCGATGCAGGACACCTGGATTTGAGCCCTGGGTCAGGAAAATCCCCTGGAGAAGGGAATGGCTACCCACTCCAGTATTCCTGCTTGTAGCATTCCATGGACAGAGGAGCCTGGTGGGCTACAGTCCATGATGTCCCAAAGAGTCGGACACAACTGAGCAACTAACACTTGCACTTTTCACTGGTTATGGTTAAAATGATAAAGAAGTGGCTGGAAATCAGAAGGACAAACTTATCTCAGAAAGAGGAGCTAGTTCAGGAGTTGAACTCCATGGGTAAGAGGGCACTGGGTTCAGAAACTGAGCTCCCAGGAAGAAAATATTCTACAGACTACATACAATGCTGCTTTTGGGGAAGAAGAAGGTATTGGAGTATTTGCATTATCAGTTGGCTATGCTTCCACTTTGCTTGGCACATAAAAGGCACTTGACCAAAGGTTGTCCAGGGCCAGCTAGCAAGACTTTTTAATGCAGCTGTTAAATTTCATGGGGTATGATTTGACCCAAAGTATCCCCACATCCCTGCAAGCAACAAACAAGCTACAAAGGCTTCTTTAGCATACTGAAATGTACTTGGAACTAAAATGTCCCTCTTGTATATTTCATGGCTCAGAGTATTGAACTGAGATCCCCAACTTCAGCACACAGCACCTCTTCCTGTAAAGTTGCCTCAATACTGCTGGGAAAATCAATGATGAGACCGCCCTGGCCCACGTGCAAAGTCTGGTTCCAGCTGTGCGCAGATGCTCTAAGCGAGGGGGTTGCGGCTGAATGTAACCGAAAAGTGAATTAGCTCAGGGAGTCGTGCCAGGGGAAGTCACAGTGGGAGGGCATCCATGCCTGGGTGAGATAAAAGGGTGAGGAACACTGAGATTCTCAGACAAAAGCAAAAGGCACTTCCCTGAAGGAATCTTGAAGGCTCTCCTGACTCTCCCTGGAGGAATACTGCAAAGCCCAAACTCAAAAGGAGGAGGATATGCCTGGGGGCTTCGCCCTTGGCATCACTATTGTCCCAACAATAAGCTGAGCTTGGCGCAAAGAAGTGAAATGTGAGTCCCAGAGAAAGCGAAGTTCCTTCCACTCCAGGACACTGGTGAAGTGACCTTTTAGAATCAAAATACTTCATAAGCCCTGGAGTAAAATTAGTCACCTGGCAAAATCTGTTTTCCATTCTCAAAATTAACCATATAAGGTACAATTTATCATACGGGAACATCCTTGCTTAACTGAGAGGAGCGAGAACCTCAGGTATGAATAGCCTTTCTTTATTTTCATCTCCCTCCCTGCATTTCAAAATACTTGCCTTTATTTTTTTCTTTTTCTTTTGGCATGTGGGGTGGGAGTGGGGTTAGAGGGGAGGGGCTTCTCTCTAGCTTTGGCCTGCAGGCTTAGTTGCCCCAAGGCATGTGGGATCTTAGTTCCCAGATCAGGAATCCAACCCACATCCCCTGCTTTGGCAGGTGAATTCTTAACCACTGGACCACCAGGGAAGTCCCCAAGTACTTTATATTCAGCACATTTCCCCCTTTTTGATTCTTTTCATTCTTTGCAAATGTTTGGAATATCTGAAATAAGAAAGTATAGAGATGATCAAAACTGGATACCCACCGCCGAATATTAACAATTTATTATACTTTGATATATTCTTTTCAAATTTTTGAGAGAGATAGATCACATTACACCTATTGCTATCAGCCCATATGAAAGCATCCATCATCCTGTTCCTCATCTACTCCCTCACCAGAGGTAACCACTGCCCTGAGATAGATGAGGCTCATTTCCAGGCATCTTTTAGTAATCTGGCTGTGGAGGTATATATCTGTTAAGAAACCTGCCCAAGTTTACATCTGAAAACAAGGGATGTCTTCTAGATTTATCCATGTTTAAACATGTAATTCTTATTCATTAATTGTAACTAATGGAGTTCAGCATGTGAACACGCTACAAATTTTTTGCCGGTTCTACCAATTGACATTTATTTCCATTCTGTCATAATTCCAAAAAAAGTGCAATAAGTATTATTACATGAGTCTCTTTCCATGCACATGGGAGAGTTTCTCTAGAGCAGTAGTTGGCAAACTTTCCCTGTGAAGGGCCAGATAATGAAAATTATTTTAGGATTTCTACACTTCATACAGCTGTCTTTCACTGCTACTAAATCCTGCCATTGCGGTCCGAAAGCCGCCATAGACAAAACAGAAACAAACAAACATGTTCCAATTAAAACATCACTGGCAAAACAGATAGGGGCCAGGTTTGCTGACCTCTGCTCTAGAGGCTTTTACTCAAGGGCTGGGCATGTGAACCAGTTTCAGCATCAGCTGGGAGTTCAGTAGAAATGGAGTCTTTCAGACTCCAGGCATCAACATCTGCATTTTAACAAGCTCTTCGGGTGACTTCTATGCACCAAAAAAATGTTTGAGAAGGGCTTTAGAGGGTATCTCTATCATGTATAGAAATCCTTCACTGTATTGCTAAATGTCTCCCCAGAGTGATGGTACCAACTCATTTCTGTGATCACTAAATGAATGAACTTCTTATCTCATATCTCCATATCTGATATTCGCTGAGGCCTGGTAGGTCTTACCTTCCTATAGCTTTAAGGTGCATTCCCTAATTACTGCTGAGGTTTCCACCATCTCAACTGGAGTTTCCTGTTTTATGAACTGTCTCTTCCTATGCTTCCTTCATTGTGTTGTGTGTGTGTATTATATACCTTATGTGTGTATGTGTGGATATATAATAATAGTATGTGTGTGATCACTCAGTCATGTCCAACTCTTTGCGACCCCGTGGACTGTAGCCCACCTGTCCATGGGATTTCCCAGGCAAGAATACTGGAGTGGGTTGCCATTTCCTTCTCCAGGGGACCTTCCCAACCCAGGGATTGAACCTGGGTCTCCTACGGCTCCTGTACTGGCAAGTGGATGCTTTAACACTGAGCCACCTTGGAAGTCCAATAATATTATAGAATAATACATCATATATACACACATACTATATATACATTATATATGAGTTTGTCTTACCCTTTTTATTTGTGGGAGCCTGTTATTTATTCCGCATGCAAATTCTTTGTTGACTACATGCTTTGGAATTATGTTCTCTCAGTCTATGGTTGATCTTTTAATTTTGTATATGCTATCTTATATCCATTAAAAAAAATTAAGGTCATCAAATGTATTAATCTTTCCATTTACATTATTTATAATCTATATCTTAAGTTTTTTTCCCCTCATCAAAAGGATGTACTCCTTTCTTTAACCCTAACTACTTTTAGCAATTTCTCTCGGAGAAGGCAATGGCACCCCACTCCAGTCCTCTTGCCTAGAAAATCCCATGGATGGAGGATCCTGGTAGGCTGCAGTCCATGGGGTTGCTGAGGGTCGGGCACGACTGAGCGACTTCACTTTCACTTTTCACTTTCCACTTTCAGGCACTGGAGAAGGAAATGGCAACCCGCTCCAGTGTTCTTGCCTGGAGGATCCCAGGGATGGGGGAGCCTGGTGGGCTGCCGTCTATGGGGTCGCACAGAGTCAGACACGACTGAAGCGACTTAGCAGCAGCAGCAGCAATTTCTCTTAGAGAAGAACTTCAAATAATTTATGTAGACACTCCTCACTCAAAGAAATGGGGCTTAATTCCCTAGCTTGTGTGCTGTGTTTATCAGCTTACTTCCAAAGACTATGGCAAAGGGAAAATGCACCTTTTTAGTGGAGAATCCTGGCAAACATGGTCTCAGCCAGGTGATCGGGGCTAGCAAGTTCAGTGATGCCAGGTGATAATACATGCTCTTGAAATGATGTGATGAGAATGACACTCATCTCTGCGGTCTTGCTCCTCAAAACTCACGACTCCAACCAATGAACCCAAATTGAGAGACGTTCTGAATAAAGGCTAGCCAGTGTTCCTCAAAACTGTCAAGGTAACTGGGGACAAGGAAAGTCTGAGAAACTCATAGATCAGATGAAGTTAAGAAACAGGATGACAGTGACAGCGTTAGTCCCTCAGTCGTGTCTGACTCTCTGTGACCCCATGGATTGTAGCCCACCAGACTCCTCTGTCCATGAGATTCCAGGCAAGAATATTGGAGTGGGTTGCCATTCCCTTCTCCAGGGGATCTTCCCAACCCAAGGACTGAACTCAGGTCTCCTGCACTGCAGGCAGATTCTTCACCTACTGAGCCACAAGGGATAATAGGGATGATAACTCAATGCAATACAGTATTCTGGATGCGGTTCTGAAACAGAAAACAGACATTTGAGGAAAAACTGGTGAAATCAAATGAAGTATTGAGTTTAGTTAATAGTAACACGCTGAAGTTGGCTTCGTAGTTGTGACAAATGTATCACGGTGATTTGAAGAAAACTGAGTGAACTGTATAAGAGAACTCCCTGCATTCTTGTTGCAACATGTCTGTATATCTAAACAGATATACCTCACCTGAAAAAACTTCTACTTTTAAATTTCAGCCAGAATTCATAATTTATTGAGTGCCTGGTATGAGATACCAATATTTTTCCTCAAGTGATTTTATTGAATAAATTCTCCCTTTCATATTGATTTGCAATGACATACCAAAAATATACACAGTCACATATCTCTGTCAGTCTATCTGTATATCTGTATACTGCTGCTGCTGCTAAGTCACTTCAGTCGTGTCCGACTCTGTGCGACCCCATAGACAGCAGCCCACCAGGCTCCCCCGTCCCTGGGATTCTTCAGGCAAGGACACTGGAGTGGGTTGCCATTTCCTTCTCCAGTGCCTGAAAGTGAAGTCCGCTCAGTCGTGTCTGACTCCTGCATGCATATACATATATGTTTTCTGAGTGCTAAAAAAAACCACTATTATATTTTTGGCCTATTTGTTTCCCCGTCTTAATTAGTTTAACTTTATAATAACTCTTTTTGTATATGAGAGCTGCTGCTGCTGCTGCTGCGTCGCTTTAGTCGTGTTCAACTCTGTGCGACCCCATCGAAAGCAGCCCTCCAGGCTCCTCAGTTCCTGGGATTCTCCAGGCAAGAACACTGGAGTGGGTTGCCATTTCCTTCTCCAATACGTGAAAGTGAAAAGTAAAAGTGAAGTCGCTCAGTCGTGTCCGACTCATAGCGTATATGAGAGCAAGTCTCCTCAATCTTTATCTTCTTAAAAAAAAAAAAAAAAACCTTGGTGATTCTTTTTCATTCTCTCATATAAATTATAGATTAAGCTTACCAAGTAAGCACTATCAAAAATCCTGCTGGGATTTTTATTGGGAGTGTATTTAATCTATAAACTTGGGGGATCTTCAACATCTTCATTTATAGTTCTTCCTATTTATGAACAAGATATATGCTCCATTTACTCATTGTATTTTATACTCTTAATACTGTCTTGTATTTTCCAGAAGAATTGCTTATCTTTTGCCTTTTATTTTGTTTCATTTTATTGTTGCTATTGTAAATGTGATTTGTTTTCAATTAAAGTTTCTAATGGTGTTTAGGGAATATATTAATTTGTGTTTATTGATCTTTTATTAGTAACATTGCTGAACTCTCTAATTCATTCTAGCTTTATAAATACCTTTTGATACTCTATGTAGGATGATCATATCATTCACAAAAGGGAGGTCATGTATCTTTCCACTATTCTTACATTTCTTTTGTTGTCTTATTGAATTGGGTAGAATCTCCAGAACATTGTTGAGTAGAATCAGGATAACATATATCCTATTGTTATTCGTTATTTTTTTTTTTTACAAAGTTCATAATTTTGGATTGTAGTTGATTTTGCATAGGAAGGGTTTTTTTTTTTTTAATCTCTTTCTCTTTTGTGCTCATTCACCACTGTCTAATGTTTTTGTTGTTGCTATTTTTGCCTCCACCAAGGCTCTTAGAATTTCAGTTCCAAACCCATCCTATAATGATGGCCTGGGGCCCCTAAAGGGTAATACCATTTTAAAATAAAAATTTGCTGAAAATAAAAAATTCTACTTCAAATTTTCAACCTGAATGTATAACTTCTTTTGTGACTGGTATGAGGTAATAATATAACTTTATTTTTCCTCATGTTGAATAGTTGCTCCCTTCACTACTGATTTTGCAATGGGATGTAGCAGAACAGTCTTCAACTAGTTGCGTGGCTTAAGTCAGTTCATCATCTCACAGTTGCATCTTAATCCCTCTCCCCTCCCTCCATAGGCTCAGAGATTCCTCCTAGTTGTACTCTCATACAGGGATTAAAACACTGTTTTTTCGGACTCTTTTCATCAGCATGGAAGCTTGTCCCCAGCTCATGATTCCCCAACAATCTACAGTACAAACGGCCGGGCAGAACCCTCAAGAGCTAATTCCTGTCTTTACTTTCTGCCTCCAACAAAAGTAAAACTACTTGTTGCCTCCTTTTTGGAGCCCAGCCCGAGAATGAAGGTAGCCCTGCTCATCAACCTTTTATTTCTGTACTATTTATGATCCATCAGGTTATTTATCTTGCTTTCAGGCCCAGTTATGCATTCTCACATTTTTCTGTTTCTGGAGCAGAGGAGGGGCACTACAAAGCTCACTGCACCACCCTGACCAGAGCCTGCTTTCTTTCTTTCTATATTAGAGGAAAATGTATTTTCTTTCTTTCTTTTTCTTTTTTTGTTTTAAATTGGCGTCTTCAATCCTATCTCCAACTTCCTTCATCAACTATTTCCTCTGTCTCCAGCATCTTCCATAAATCCTGTTCTATTCTCCTTTCTGCAGAAATCTACCTTTGGTCACCTCTGTCTTTTGATAGGTGCTCATGTACCAAATCCAAGCATGCCCACATTCCCAGACTCTCATCTAGTAAATGACGGGTCAATGTCCTTCACTTTACATACCATTGGCTATTATCCCGTTTCCTTGGTTCATTCCTGCATGCTTGCTAAGTCACTTTAGTCATGTCCAACTCTTTGCGACCCTATGGGCTGTAGCCTGCCAGGCTCCTCTGTCCATGGGATTCTCCAGGCAAGAATACTAGAGTGGGTTGCCATACTCTCCTATAGGGAATCTTCCAAATCCAGAGATCAAACTCACTAGGGAAGCCCTTGGGTACCAACATTTTTCATGATTCAATTCCAATTGCAATTCCACAATCTCACAGATCATTACTGATTAAATTCCTGTTATCCAAGTTCTATTCCGTTCACAGAAACAGACATCTTGAAGTTCACCAATGGTTACTCCTTTACTAGATTTTCTCCATTACTCTTCACCTTGACCATCCCACATCTTCCATGACACTTAGGATACTATGTCATCTTTCTACCTTTCTGTCCCTCTTCTTTCAGTTGGATTCTTCTTCACCTGCACCTATGGTAGCTTCTCAAGGATCAGTCCTCTCACCCTGACTACTCAAAGTGTGGTTCTCCGACCAGCAGTGGCAGCTTCACCTGAGAGCATGCTAGAAATGAGGACTTTCAAGCTCTGACTCCAAACCTAGTAAATCAAACTCCGTATCCCTTACATTAATTTTTATTGGAGTACAGTTGTGGAGTATAGTCTACAATGTTGTGTTAGCTTCTGCTACACAGCAAAATGAACCAGTGATACATGCATCTTCTCTGTTTTAGATTTCCTTCCCATTTAAGTTCACTGCAGACCACTGAGTAGAGCTCCCTGTGCTATAGAGTGGGTTTTCATTAGTTATCCATTTTATACATAGTAGTGTATATATGTCAATCTCAATCTCCCAATTTATCCTACCCACCTCCCCAGTATTTTAACAAAATCCTCATGCAGTTAAAGTGTAGGAATACTGCTCTTCTCTCTCTCTCTCTTCCTCTCTCCATGTCCTTGTAAAATCCATTATTAATGTACAAACCCAGGGGTGTGACTTCTAACACTTTAACTCTAGCCACAAACTTCCATGTAAATTTCATTCTCATAATGCCAGTTGGCCACTTGGCATTTCTGTTACTCTGCATCATAACCACAAACCCAACATTTCTATAATTTCTATCCCAAACAGGGCTTCCTAGGTGGGCTAGTGGTAAAGAACCCACCTGCCAATGCAGGAGCATAAGAGACTTGGGTATGATCCCTGGGTCTGGAAGATCC
The DNA here is from genome assembly GCA_006408695.1 of Aepyceros melampus. NCBI lineage: Eukaryota > Metazoa > Chordata > Mammalia > Artiodactyla > Bovidae > Aepyceros > Aepyceros melampus. Next base: position 265,189 of record SJXQ01005842.1, read on the forward strand.
CCTGGAGAAGGGCATGGCAACCCACTTCTGTATCCTTGCCTAGAGAATCCCATGGACAGAGGAGCCTGGTGGGCTATAGTCCATGGGGTCACAAAGAGTTGGACATGACTGAAGTGAATTAGCCCACACACACGCATTCCAAACAATCTCCCTTCCTAATAGGCTGATTCTTTAAAAACACTACCACGCTTACAATTACCTAGGCACAAACTACTGGCGTCATCCTCATGTATTGCCTATATCATCTTATCCCTGTATCTCATTAGACATCAAGTTTCAATATTTATTTTGCAGGATCTCATTTACAATCCTTTTACTAGATTCCCCACTTCAGCAAAGCATGGCAGAAAGACCTGGAGACAGGCTGAACGGCTATCAAATTCCTGTTCTACGACCTATCAGCTGTGTGTGACCTTAAAGCCTTAAGTAAATTACCTAAATTCTCAAAGCCTCAATTTCCCTTTCTGTAAACTGTAAATATCATTATCTATTTTGCAGGCACTGTTATGATTAAAAAAAAAAAAGGATCAGGTCAGAGTCTGGCACATGAAATGAATTAGATGATTAACAAGTATTAGTTTAGGCTTCCTCAATCCCAATTTCCATCTCAAGGCCACTGTTTTGGAGCTTCATAATAGAGATTAATCTATCTAACATGTCATTGTCAAATTATGTGGCTAAAACCTCATATTCACCAATCTACCACCATGTTCAGCGGCCAACAATGATTAAAAGTGCCTTTGTGTGGATCCCAAATGGCTTAGGCTGCCTTACTGGTCTTGCCACACCCTATTTCCAGCCAAATATTCTGGTCTTGTCACTCACTCTTCCCCTATTCACTGTCTCTGGGTTAGATAAACTCTAAGTTGACCATATCTTACAGATCTTAGCTTTGGTCCTTACTTCCATGGTACTGTGATATCCTGAATGTTTATCTTCTAACTTATTTCCCCACCTAATTCCAATTAATTCTTCAATAGCCAGCTCAGATCTCAGTGTCTGTGTAAGTCATTTGGCAGTTAGTGATAACTTTTTGCTCTTTGCTCATGCCCCACAGCATGCAGGATCTTAAGCCCCTGGCCCAAGGGATCAAACCCTTGCTTCTAGCAGTGGAAGCATGGGGCGCTAACCACTGGATCCCCAGGGAACTCCTAATTGTGAGTTTCTGTGTGATATTTCTTCTTCTGTTTCCTGGAACTATTTTAAACGCATACACCACAGTGGAACTATTCATGGATATATTTTTTCATTTCTCAGTAAGATCATTTTTTAAAACCTAACAATTAATATTTATAAGCATTTACATATGCCAAGGCAACAAGCAAAGTATGTGCAAGGACTTCCTCAACTACCCTATACAGTATCTCTATGAGGGGAGAACTGCTATGATCCCTAGTCTGTGGATGAGGAAGAATGAAGATTCTCAGTAACGGATGCCAAGTGAATAAGACACTGCACCATCCTGAATCCAGGCTCTCTCATTCCAGCTCTTGTGCTATATTGAATTGTGCTATATTAACCCCTCTGCTATACTGAAACCAAGGAAGGAAGCACTTACAACAACTATCCCTATTTCTTACCTGATAGACTCGCATTTCAGATAAGACAGAACTTACTTTTTAGAACTGTGCAATATAACTGATGTGTGTATGTGTGAATCTGTATAACAATATGCCACACTATTTTGCAGTTCTACTATAGTATCTTGGCATTTACCAAGCGTTTCTTTTCCCAAAACTTTAAATGATTATGTTAACCTTAAAATAACTCTGTGAGGTAAGGAAAGAAAAAGAATTATCTCAACATCAACGCCTCCTTCCTCTGACTTGCTCATGCGCCTCTTTTAGAACCCAAGTCCTCAGGTCTGCCTGCCACCCCCAGGTACCTGACTTTCCTCAGGGTCAAGGCCATTTAGTTTAGGCTTCGATAAGCGAAAGGCAAAGGCCTGAGTCTAGCAGGAAATACAATCAATAAAGTCCCAATCTCTGACTGTGTTATCAATTTTAAGCAGATTATCTTAGAGCAGAGTATGGTTAATAGGATTGGGCCACTGGTACATTCTAAATTTATAGCCCTACCAATTAAAAGATATAAGCCTGTGAGTTGCTTTGCTGACTTGAAATTCCGATGACTGGTGATGATGATGAAGGTATTGAAAATAATGATAAAGGGAAAGGTGGAAAGAAGATGAGACAGGTCCCACCGGGCATCTGTATAGAGCAACGGTTCTTAACCTTTCTTGGTGCTTGCTCTTTTCAGTTTAAGGGAATCATCATACACACAGAGGCACACAAAGAAAACGACTCATTTATTTTGGACAGTGGAAGTGTCATGGTCTAGCCAAGGATCCAAATGAGAATAGTAGACAGACGCCATACAGGTCACAAAGCATCAGCACTTTGCAATGACAGACACCAGCAAATGCAGACGCAAACCCCTGCTTTCACTGTCCCCAAATCTCCAAATTGCTGACACCTGTTGAGGGCCTCCTGTGCTCGTGGGCCCTATGGCTAGTTTGGGAACAGAAATACCAAGTCTTTAAGTCGTGTCTGACTCTTTGTGAGCCCATGGACTGCAGCACACCAGGCTTCCCTATCCTTCACGATCTCCCAGATTTTGCTCAAATTCATGTCCATTGAGTCGGTGATGCCATCCAACCATCTCATCCTTTGCCACCCCCTTCTCCTCCTGCTCTCAATCTTTCCCAGCATCAGGGTCTAATCCAATGAGTCAGTTCTTCACATCAGTGGCCAAAGTATTAGAGCTTCAGCTTCAGCATCAGTCCCTCCAATGAATATTCAGGGTTGATTTCCTTTAGAATAGATTGATTTGATCTCCTTGCAGTTCAAGTGACTCTCAAGAGGTTTCTCTAGTACCACAATTCAAAAGCATCAATTTGGGGGCGCTCAGCCATCTTTATGAGTAAAACCCAATTAGTACCCTAGAGAAGCCTAAAATCCAGTGCCAAGAATGTGAAGGCTACACTTTCCTAAGCTTACCTAGCAACCATTTTTGCAAACACCAGAGCATCAATCTTCCAGGAGCCAAAAAAGAAAAGGAAGTTTAAAGTCAACTGGGATCCTAAATGATTATAATGTAGAATCCATTCTAGTAAGCGTCAAGAGAGCAGTACCCACCCAGAGCTGTGGGAGTTTAGCGGGGCTGTGATTCCACGTGAGAGGACAAGAGGAGGTGGGAAAGCTGGTCTCCAGGCAAAAATGTGAGGGTGGGGTGGGGAGGGCATCGCAAATGGTGAGGGCAGCTTGGGCAAAGCACAGCAAATGGGGGATTGTTACGGGTTGATTTGCGCTCCCACAAAAGATAACTGTAGAAGGTGACCTTATTTGGAAACAGTATCTTTGCAGATAATCAATTAAGATGAGATCATTCATACTGTCAATCAATTATACTTCAGTAGAAACGAAAGATGAAGTTTTTACTGAAGTAGGGTAGGCTATAACTAATACACCTGTGTTCTTATAACAGGGGAAATTTGGACACACAGAGGCACACATACACACACTCAGAATGCCATGTGAACATAAAGACAGTGACTCAGGTGATGCGTCTACAAGGAATGCCCAAGACACTCAGCAAGAATCCAGAAGCTGGGAGATACACACAGCAGATCTCGCCCTAGTGCCTTTAGAGGGAGCGTGACCCGGGCAACAGCTTCATCTCCGGTTTTGGGCATCCAGAACTGTGAGACTATAAATCTCTACTGTTCTAAGCCAGACTTCGTTAACCACAGCCCTAGAAAACAGGGATTTTTTTCCAGAAAAGCAGAGTATAATTTGGCTGGAGCACAAAGCAGGAGCAAGGGTGAAATAGGGACCCAGCTCAGCAGGGTGAAAAAACAGTGTTGGGCGCTATTTGCAGGTAATCTGATAAAAGTGCGATCCCCCAATCAAGGAACAACAGTGGGGCTACTGTGGAGAGAATTTAGCAACTGATGGACAGATAGCTGAAGACAGACAGATAAGTGAAGAGTGAAGATGGACCAACAGGACTGGCAGAGGTGGCAACACGGGTAAGAGATTTAGATTAAATGACATATCAGTGAAGGACAATGACTCTTCTACTTAAAGTTAAAAATCAATTTATTTGTTTATTTTTTTGCCAGGTAGCATGTAGGATTTCAGTTCCCCAACCAGGGATTGAACCCATGCTCCCTGCAGTGGGAGTGGGGAGTCTTAACCACTGACCACAGGGGACGTCTCCAAAATCAATTTCTAAATGTTGAATTCTGTTTCTCACTTTCAAAACAATGCCACATAGGTTTTGGAGAACATAAGTTGTATAACCACAGGAGCTATACACCTGGGAAGACAGCCCCCAGGAGCTCAGGGAGCCCACACTCAGGCAGACACACCTGGTCTGCACTTAGCAGCTCTAGCAACAGCTATGGGGCACCTCCACCTTCAGGGACCTTGCCCCTGGTTAGGTGGGGGACCTTTGCTGAAATAGCCAGGAGTAACAGAAAAGACTTCATGCCTTAAAAGCAGATCCAGAAGAGTTTTAGGGAGCTAACTAGTGTGGGAGATGAACTTCAAGGCAGACTGCATTTGCTGTGAGGCTGGAAGAACAGAGAAGTTTTCTAAGAAGATGGGAAGGAAAAGTTATTCCAAGCAGAAAGAATCAGTTGAGTGATGGTCTTAGTGGAGAAGTATAAGATACATCTGGGAAAGGCAAGGAGTTCCTACTGGGAAATAAAAGGAGATTGCGCGCATGCTTGAGTCGCTTCAAGGGAGACCAACTTTGCAGCCCTATGGACTGTAGCCCACCAGGCTCCTCTGTCTATGGGATTTCCCAGGCAAGAATACTGGAGTAGGTTGCCATGCTCTCCTCCAGGGGATCTTCTCGACCCAGGGATCAAACCCACATCCTCTTACATCTCCTGCATTGGTAGGTGGGTTCTTTACCACCAGCACCACCTGGGAAGCCCAAATGGAGATTAACTGGAACTAATGATGAAGGAAGTTCAGGAGTTTGAGTGATAGGTGAGTTTGGAAAAATGTGAGAGAGGGGACGACTGAAGAGGTAGGGCAGGGGCCTGCAAGCTTTTTCTAAGACCAGATAATAAATACTTCTGGCCTTCCAGGACACACAGTTTCTGTTGCAAGTACTCAGCTCTGCCATCTTCACATGATAGCAGCTGCGGACAGTATGTAATGAGTGAGCGTGGCTCTGCTCCCACAAACTTTATTTATGGGCACCGAAATTTGAATTGCATATCATTTTCACATGTTGGGAAAGATGATAGTTCTTTTGATATTTTCCAACCATTTAAAAATAAAGACATTCTTAGCTCCTGAGCTGTCAAAAAAAACAGGTGGTGGTCTGAACCACACTCGCACATTACAATAGGGCAGACTCATGGATGAAAGGGTGACTGAAGCAGCTGGACAGTGGTCACTAGGGCTGGGGTCACCAGAGAAGAATCAAGGAGACGGATGCCAGAGAAATGCAGAGATATCTTATGCAAATCAGATAGTTTGCGACTCATTAAATGCAGGCGATAGGAGAGGAGGTGGGGGTCTATGCAGCCTCGGGGTTCTTCAGTATGGTCGATGACAGCACCATTAGCAACACTGCAGAGCCCTTGAAAAGGAGCGGGCCTGGGAGAGCTGGTGATGCTTTCAGAACAAACCCGGAAGAGCATCCTGCAGTTCTTAAAGTGTGGCCACACTTGGAATAGGAATTAGAAACCTTTTTAGGCTCTTGACTTTATGTCATCAGACCCGAAGCAAGACTCTTGCCCTTAAATCATGCCCTCAAGAAATGCATTACTGGGACTTCCCCAGTGGTCCAGTGGCTAAGACTCTGTGCTCCCAGTGCAGGGGGCCCAGGTTCAATCCCTGGTCAGGGAACAAGATCCTGCATGCCACAACAATGTTTGAAGCTCCCAAGTACCACAACTAAAGACCGAGGGCAGCCAAGTAAAGAAACAAATATATATACATATAATTTTAAATGCCCTCCAGCACTCTGAGTAGGGCCTCCCTGGTGGCTCAGAGGCTAAAGCATCTGCCTGCAGTGCGGGAGACCTGGGTTTGATCCCTGGGTTGGGAAGATCCCTTGGAGAAGGAAATGGCAACCCACTCCAGTATTCTTGCCTGGAGAATCCCACGGACGGAGGAGCCTGGTGGGCTACAGTCCACGGGGTCGCAAAGAGTTGGACACGACTGAGCGACTTAACTAACTAACAGCACTCTGAGTAATTCTCAGTCTGGAGCCCTATAGTCTACTCCATTCAGAGTAGAACCAATTCAGATAGGATAAGATCGGTGGAAGCACTGGGACTAACATTACATCAATTTATTTCAGAAACTCTGTGTGTGAATGAATTCTTTCAGGACTTCCCAGGGTCCCTCATGGAACTTTCCAGGTGGCGCTTGTGATAAAGAACCCCCACCTGCAGTGGCAGGAGAAGCAAGGGTGTGGACTCTGTTCCTCATTCCCCAAGCACACCAGCTAGCTGAGGAGGCAGGAGACATGATTTCTAGACTCTAGACTCTCACTATAGTCAATGAATTCAATGCTTTGGGGCCCTGTTTCCTCTTCTAATGAGAATGAGACTATCTTGCTTGTTTAGAGGAGCACAGAGAAAGGTGTAATTGGCCGAATTGTTTAACATAGCAACATGGTAAAGGGAAAAAGCAAAGCTTAAGTTTCAGCACACGTGTGGGTCACACGCAAGTGATGCCACCCCTGAGCTCAGGCTTCCCTCTGATTACAGAGATAATTATACTTCCCTTGAAGGCCTGAGGATTACAGATATGCATAGAGAATGCACAGGGCAGTGCCTGACCACAAGCAGCATGAATTAGATTCTAATTCGAAATGTGACCCATAGGAAGTGTGCAATGGCACAACCATACACGCCCTAGGAATAGAGACAAGGGAGGGAAATGGCAAGATATTGGCCACGAATTCCATTATATTTGGTTGCCCAAAAAGTTCATTGGAGTTTTTCCATAAGATGTTATGGAAAAACATAACACTTTATGGAAAAAATACAACATTTTAATGAAAAATCCCAACTCAGTAGAATCTCCTAATACTATGAATCCTTTAAAACTCCCAGGAAATGATCCAAGCAATGAGTGTGAATACAATTGTATTTTTATCCTTATGGGTGGCTCTTCTCAGCTTTATTATTCTACTAAATTGGCAGGCTCTGGAAGATTTTCCACAGGCAAATAAACATCCACACAGGCAGAGACTTGAGGGCTCCATGGTGTGTGTGTGTGTGTGTGTGTGTGTGTTGTATGAATGCATTTTGTCAGCTCGTGTGTTCTCAGTTCCAAAACCACCACCCTTTCATATTGTCACAACAGACCATGTCACACTGTATGTAACCACCAGGGATCCCAGTGGTAATGGATCCGCCTGTCAATGAAAGGGACGCCAGAGATGCAGGTTCAATCTCAAGGTTGGGAAGATCCCCTAGAACAGAAATGCCAACCCACTCCAGTTTTCTTGCCTGGAGAATCCCACGGACAGAGGAGCCTGGCGGGCTACAGTTCACGGGGTCGCAAAGAGTCGGACATGATTGAGCACACCCAGGGATCCCAGAACATTTAAATGTGTGAACTGGCATCAGGCTGGTATCTGTGCATTTTTACCCACTGTAAAGACCTTACTTCTTTCCAAGTATCAAACGTGATCAAGTCTGACCATCATCTTAACACCTAGTACTTTTAATGGATATGTGTTTTTTGATACCAAGGGCAAAGATACAAAGTCGGGGTACTTTTCCTACATAAGACAGCTGGGGTCATGCTTTCTCCAGAGATATGCCCTAAGCACTTAAATAAAACTTGTATCCCCTTTTGGACCCTTGTGGAGACCCCGACGTTCACGTCACCCATGCAATCTGTGCAAGTGACCATGGAATAAGAAGGACATAATCAGACGGCCTGATTCTGGTGGAGAGGGAAGGTAAGTAACCTCCATAGGCTTCAGTTTTTCCATCTGTAAAATGGAAATAAAACTTTTATAGCTTCTCTCTCACCAGGCCCTTATAAACTTTAAATAAGATAACGTTGGAGTCTTCCTTGAAAGAGTATAGGATTTCTTAGCCTCTGCCTTATTGACATTTGGGGCCAAATAATTCTTGATGGTGGGCACTGCAGAATGCCCATATGTACTGCAGGATGTTTGGCATCTCTCTAGTCACTAGATGCCAGTAGAATCCTCCACCCCACTGGGACAACCAAAAATGTCTCCAGACATTCTCAAAGGTCCCATGGGTGGTAGAGTCAGCCCAGCTGGAAACCACTGTTACGGTACATTCTACACCAGTAGAGGGTTTCACCATACTCTGTACTTTAGGAACGGGAGAAATCAGGACCCTTAATGCCAACTAAAATTCTGTCTTCAGCCATAACATATCCTGATGCTCCCCAAAGCCGTGGACCATTAGTAGGGCTGTGAGTGTCATGGCTGCCTGCTGCGATGCGTGTGCCATGGCTGAGGGCAGGTGGGCAAGGACATCTGCTACGTGAGCTGTGGGGCAGTGGCCACCGCGGGAGCAGATAGGCAGTGCTGGTGCGTGCCATGGCCGTGGGAGCCAGGCCGGCAGACAACCCACATCGCGGTGTTAGGCGTGGGCTTTGTACAATACTATGAGTTCATGTTCTGATGCATTTGTTTTAATCCATAAACTCACTGCTAACTGCCCTTTATTATGACCATAGTAAGGAGCTTAATCACTTTTAATCAGAGTCTTTCCAAGATGACCAGAAACAGAAACTAGAGAATGTTCCATAGCCATTACATCAAGCAAGAGCAGTGCAGATTCCATCAGGGCAATCTCCTGCGCTGCAATCATGCTAATTAAAGGCCCCCAGAAGAGTCAAGATAAAAATGTCAAATGAGATTTGTTCTGGATTTTGATGATTTACGGCCTCACATGATCAAATTCCAATAAGCCTGGGAAGAAAAGCCTTAGTGGGAGGAGGGGGTGAGATGGGAAGGGCGCCACTGGCTGGGAAAGCTGACCTACAAGGCCCCAGATGAGATGTTCTGGGACAAAGAGGGAAATTCCATCAGCCCTCAGCAATGGAGTTCCCCAAAGGCTCCCATTTTCCAGGCAAGGCTGGGTCTCCCCAGGGTAAGACCAGGCTCCTATGGGTGCTTCTGAAAACGTCTCTCCTGCCACCCACCCAGCTTGTGAAGTGGGTTTCAGCATGAAGCCGCTGACTTGCATCAAGGGATATTTTAACCGACATTCCTAAGAGGTGTGCCATGGGATCTATTTTCAGGTTGCTGGTGAGCATAACTCTGCATCCCACACTCTGCTCTTTATGTGGTGCTATGGGAGAAGCGTCTGTTAAACCACAACATTTGAGAAAGCTATTCTTCCTCTGAACAGCGGCCTGTAACCTAAAATATTTACCTCTGTACTTTGGCCACTGGGATGCCTGGAGCAAAATCCATAAGCTCCCTCTATCATCAGCCACTTAATAGTCTAATTTGGCCGCTAGTTTTATTTCCTTATCTTATTTCCCCTATTTCCAGATATTATCATTCTCTTCATTGATCCCATTGCATTGCCCAGGTATATTTTTGCAAACCACCTTTAACACTGTTTGCAATGAGACAGGATGTCACTGAATAAGTAATACATAGACATCTTCCCTTCTCCCGTATAAATTTCATTTCCCATGAATTGAGCTATATAGATATGTCCCTGGGAAGGATACAGGGATCTTATATAAAGCTGCTATGGGTATGAGCTTGATGAGCAGCTGAAGTGGGAGAGTTCCCCTCCAAGATTACATCTTTGACACTTTGGATTGGCTCATGGAACTCAGATGAGAAAGAGGCATTGGGATAAACAAAAAGAGACTTACCAGAGAATACAACTGATTCAGAGAGAGAGAGAGAGAGAGGCTTTTATATTGTATTATGATATGATTCAATAGAACCAGACGTTTCTACCATCCTTTGTGAGACCCTACTCAAAATTATTGAATAAAATGCTATTTTTTCCCCTTTGGCTGTGCCGGGTCTTTGTTGCGGCACGCGGGATCCTTTTCTTGTGGCGTGTGAGCAGCATGCGGGATCTAGTTCTCTGACTAGGGATCGAACCCAGGCCCCCTGAAATGAGAGCACAGAGCCTTAGTCACTAGACCACCAGGGAAGTCCCGAAATGCTGCTATTTATCAGCTCCCTGATCCACAGACTTGGAGATCCTAAATCTGCCGAGCTCAAACTTCTTGATGTTATGCTGGTCCCATTCAGGCCATGAGGATATAGGCTTTCTGCTGCTGCAGTGGGGTAACAGCGGAGCCCTGATTGACGTCACAGGATTCAGGCATAGCTCAGGGCTAAGAGTGGGGGATACATACCAGTATGGTCATTGTTCAAACACTGAAGTATGTCCACACCAGTTGGTATCTAGCCTCTGCTTTGAGTGACCAGATCCTCAATACCACTGAGCCAACCCCTGGACCCTCCTCTGAGAATCTCTGCAGTTCATCAACAGGGCCCCACACAAGGTGCGTGTTCAAACTGGGTGTGTCCACATAGGTTTGGGCTTCTTTTAAATGATTTTTTTTTTTTTTTGAGATCGAATGTACATAAAATTTGGGCTTCCCTGGTGGCTCAGTTGGTAAAGAATCCACCTGCAATGCTCAACACTTGGGTTCAATCCCTCAGTTGGGAAGATCCCCTAGAAAAGAAAATGGCACCCCACTCCAATACTCTTGCCTGAGAAACCCCATGGGCAGAGGAGACTGGCAGGCAACAGTCCATGGGGTAGGATATCATTCCTTTCAAAGTGAAATTCTAAGAGCTAAGCTTTTTTTTTTTTTCTCCACTCTTCAAGCTATAAAGCATTCAGTATCATCCACAAGAACTATAAAACTTCAAAGGATAGACATGAGTTCAGTCAAGGATGGATAATGGAAGCCCTTGTTCAAGACATTTCCACTAGCAGCCTGACTCTGCCCTCAAGGAAGTGGTGAATCTGTTGATAGTGTTTATGTGCCCTGACCCCCATACCTCTTGGCTAAAGCTGCCAGGAATTACATGGAGGATGCGGGAATCCTACCCCAATCAGTATCCCTATCTAAGATCCCCTGGAGAAAGAAATGGCAACCCACTCCAGTATTCTTGCCTGGGAAATCCTATGGACAGAGGAGCCTGGCGGGCTACTGGTTGCCTGGGCGGGATACATGGGGTCGCCAAAGAGATGGATGCAACTTAGTGACTGAACAACAAGCCACCAAATAAGAACTGCCGGTTGAGGAATCAATGGGATCTCTGCTTTAATCTTTAGATTTTTTTTTTTTTTAATTGTGGAGCAGCAAAGCAAAACAATAGACAAATGGGTGGACAATTTCATTGTTAACCTCATACTGAAACGGAAACAAAATTGAAACCCAAGAGAAACCTGAGAGGCTACACACAAAAAACAACTTACTAGAAGCCCAGGGAAAATAAGATTCTTATGAATCAAAATCCCCAGGTTCTCAAAAACCAACAAAAAATGAAAACGATGACTAAATCTCAGCCTATCACAAAAACTAGAACACAGTTAAAATGCAGATAAACAGTAAACTGCTCAAGAAAAGAGAAGAGAGGGAGGAAGCCCAGGGAACTTGGTAAGAAAGCCCAAACCAGATATTAACTGAGTCCTCAACACGCAAATAACTTCTGCAGAACACTTCAAGGTCAGAGAGAAGACTGCATCTACCGAGCACATCCTGCCAGCGTTTGGATCCTCAGCTCTACTCAATAATCACCGAGCCAACCATAGGCTTAGGATTGAGAAGGGGACACAAAAGATAAGGTCAATGGATTACCTGACTAATGCTTTACTGAGACAATCAAATGCTAGCTGCTGTCTTGTCTTTTGAAGCAGACAGGTGTGGAGTACAAGCAGGATGCTTGGGCTCTAACTGACCACTATGTGGAGATAAGTTGGAAGGTCTAGAAGCAGCCACCTCTGAGCTCTGAAGCAACTCTATGGACTTGTAGACCTATTGACAATATCATTCACATGATTCATGGAAACTGTAGGCCAGTGTGTTTCAGAGCATTCTTGGAGAAAACCTTAACTGGTCTGTTTGGAGGATTTACTATACACCAGGTGCTATTCTCAGAACCTGCCAGGTTTTAGTTTCTTTACAACACAGAACTCCAAGATCCAGGTACCATATTGGTCTAATGTCTGATGAGAAAACCAAGGTACAGAGAGAGGTTAGGTTACTTTCCCAATGTGACACGGCTCCTAGGAGGCAGAGCTGAGACTGCAACATAGGTGAGATTCCTCCAGCATCCACACACCTAAGTATAACAATACTCTGCTCCTCCAAGAAGCAAGAGGGCCACGTAACACATGTTCAACCAGGGAATCACTTATTGCTTGAGCCAATATAACATATGGGGGAATAAACACTTCTTAAAGTTAAAACTGATGAGAATCCTCAAGGGAATAAATAGGCATAAGGGTGTGGAGAACCAACTGCTATGATATATTTGGATTTTTTTTTTTTTTTTGCACTAAGATTATCCACCCAATGGCTATTTTTAAAATGGAAATCTCCATGGTAATTGAGAGATACACTGTCATGGATGGGAAACTGGTCAGAGTCTCTTGGAAATCCTTCCTCGATCAAGAGGAGAATCTCTTGCATCAGGGATACCTAAGAAAAGGGAGACAGGATAATGAGCATCTTCACTAGTGTATCTAGCTTTCTTGGGGTACTTCCATTTGGTGTGCCCCTGACCTGACTCTGGGTTCTACCTTATCTGTCTTGTCCCTCAGCATTGGTACCATCATCCACCTGGTCCGATGCTCACAGTTTATCCATCATAAGCTCCTTCACCCCTTACCTGCACTCTCCATCCTCAACATATCTTCTGGTACCCTTGATCTCCAAGAGGGATTACACCAGAGCAACTCTGATCTTTAAATGACCCTCAGCTCTTCCAGGTAATATAATGCTAACACAAAAGGTGTAAAGTTTAGGAAGATCTCAAGAGATTTTCTGAATGTGCCTTGGACAACAGGAGGAATGCAGCCCAGAAAATGGGCAGATAAACTTTCACATGGGTAAGAAAAGGGGAATGCTTCTCATTAGTGGATAATCTAAACTAATGCAGTCTAGAAAAGAAACATAGGGCAGATTCAAAAGTATTCCTTGAGGATATGGTTTCAATATGTGCTACTTTGGCCAAAAATACCAACACAGAACAGTTATTAGAAGGATCATCACATGATTCTACAATCCCACTCCTGGGCATATATCCAGACAAAACTGTAACTCAAAAAGATACATGCACCCTCTTTGTTCAGAGCAGTACTATTCACAGTAGTCAAGACATGGAAACAGTGTACCTGTCAATGGACAGATGTGTGGATAAAGGAGATGTGATACATATATGCAATGGGATAGTACTCAGCCATAAAAAGGGAACGAAATCATGCCGTTTGCAGCAACATGGATGTAACTAGAGATTATCATACTAAGTGAAGTAAGCCAGAAAGACAGAAGAAAATGCATATGAGATCACTTATCTGTGGGATCTAAAATATGACACAACGAACCTATCTGTGAAACAGAAGGGGCTTCCCTGTGGCTTAACCGGTGAAGAATCCACCTGCCAACGCAGGAGATGTAAGGGATGCAAGTTCGATCCCTGGGTCGGGAAGATCCTCTGGAGAACCCACTCCAGCATTCTTGCCTGGAAAATTCTATGGACAGAGGAGCCTGGCAGATTACAGTCCATGGAGCTGCAAAGAGTTGGATACAACCAAGCACGCATGCGTTCTCAGACCCATATGAAACAGAAACAGGTCACAGTCTTGAAGAACAGATTTGTGGTTGCGGAGGGGGAAGGGAGTGGGAGAGGGTAGGGTTGGGAGTTTGGGATCAGCAGGTACAAACTGGTACAAAATCGATAAACCATAAGATCCTAGTGTATAGCACAGGGAACTATATTCCATACCCTGTGATAAACCATAATGGAAAAGAATATATGTATATTCTGATACAATTTGCTGTACAGCAGTAATTAACATGATATTGTAATTCAACTATACTTCAGTAAAAATAAATTTGAGAACACCCAGCTATTAGAAAGAGAACACATGGTCCTACCCTTGTGCACGTTCAAGGAGCATGTCCACCCAGAAAAATGTGTGTGCTGCTGCCTTCCACAGGACAAGAGAACATGCGGAAGAATTCAGCAGGTGTTTAGAGAGGATGAAAGGCCAAACTTAAAAGGATCTATGTGACTAAGCCTTGAAATACAAACAATTGAATTGGTAGAACCAGGGGATAGACCGACTCAAGTGACTGGGGGTCGTGTCCTACTCTTTGCAAGCCCAGGGAATGAAACCACAAGGCTCCTTTGTCCATGGGATTTTCTGCGCAAGAATACTGGAGTGGGTTGCCATTTCCTACCCAGGGGGATCTTCCCACCCAGGGATCGAACCAATATTTCCTGCATCTCCCACACTGGCAGGTGGATTCTCTACCACTGTGCTACCTGGGAAGCCCAGGAGGTAGCAGGGTGGATGATAAAAACAAAATACTATTTTAATCATCCAAAAATATGTTTTTCTATACCTTTTATAATTATTCTAGGCTTTTTTCCCTTATCCCTCACTGTCTCCATAAGAGTGTATCTCATGCAAGGGATTTAAATGGCACAAGGACGAAATCTCTGCAGCTATTAATATCTTACACAGCTCAGGTGTCATTCATTGCAAAGTGCTTTTCAGATTAGTGATGGAAATGTGATGCGGCACATGCAGCTTCAGGTGGAAAAAAGGATGAACTGAAAAGCCCTGCCCCATGGCATCAGTGGATTCTGGGACTTAAAGGAACAGTGCACACCTCCTTGACATGAAAAATGGGCCAGGACAGGGACTTCCCTGGTGGGCCTGTGCTTAAGATTCCACACTTTCAATGCCAGGGGCGTAGGTTCAATCCCTGGTTGGGGAACTAAGTTCCCACATGCCAAAAAATAAGTAAGCAAATAAATAGATGCAACTAAAAAAAAAAAAGAAGAGTAATAGTTTCCCACTCTAAAAAATGGACCAGGAGAGCCAAGGCTCTAATATTATAGATTTATGAGATGATGTCTATGAACACAGACACATGCACACTCAAAGAGAAACATACAGAGACACACAGCTGGATTTCTGCTCACACACACTGACTCACACATGCACAGCCCAATATAGACAGTCTCCAAACTGTGGGTTCCAGAATACAGAATACTTGCCTTAGAGACATGAAGCTACGCCATGGGCAACTGTTACATTCCCTTCCTCCTGTGGGGCTTCCCAGGTGGCACTAGTGGTAAAGAACCCACCTGCCAAAGCAGGAGACATAAGAGACTCAGGTTCAATTCCTGGGTCAGGAAGATCCCCTGGAGGAGGGCATGGCAACCCACTTCAGTACTCTTGCTTGGAGAATCCCATGGACAGAGGAGCCTGGCGGGCTACAGTCCATTGGGTTACAAAGAGTTGGACACAACTGAAGTGACTTAGCAGGCATGCTTCCTCATGCATGGAAAAGGGACAGAAACTCATCTCAGGAGAGCCTTCTCAGCTGAGAAACACGTGTGAAAACTTCCAAAAAGCACATGGAGCACTGAGGCCAGAGCCACCGAGAAGCAATGGAAGGATATGTGAAGGTTTGGTATGGAAAGAAGGAGACACAGAGCCTGGAAGGAGCCACAGGGAGTCCAGGGTGCTAGGACATGCCCTGTGAGATGTGGATTCTGAGCATGAGAGCTGGGGTTATATTCATCATGACCCTCTGACAGGGGTGTTATTACTCCCATTTTACAGACAAGGCTCGAGAAGTTGCAGCAGGATTATTGGAGATACGCAACTGATAGCTGGCAGAGCAGCACTAAAACCCAGTTTCAAAGCCAGGGCTTGCTCTCAACACAGCATTGCTGGCTGAGTGTCTCCAGGCAGAACAGTGAGGTCCAGGGAGTGGGTCCCCAGGAGGCTGATTCTTAGGCCAAGACAGTGAGGCCTTTCTCACAACTAGAATGTCCTACACATGGGCTGGACCACTGTGGAAAGAGGAGCTTTGGGTCACTTGAAGAAAGGTATTGAGATGGATGACCACCTGCAAGGGGTGAAGGAGATCCAAGATTAGGAAGATCTCTCAAATATCCTTCAGTCCTAAGATGTTCTGTATTGAGAAACAAGCAAAGATCTGTCTCAGGAAACCAATTTTTCCTGCCTTCAATGTGTCCCCAAATATGTGAAATTCTGCCATAAAAGATGTGCTCATTTGAATCAAGGCAAGGATGAGGCAGAGGAATCTGAAGACCTGACTTTTAATTATTCTTCTCTTCTATACCTACAAACCAGCTGTGTTTCTTGGGCAAGCCACCCAACCTCTCTATGCCTCAGTGATCCCATCTATCAAATGGGTGGATGAGTAGGACACCTAAGGCTCCTTTTGCCCTAAGATGCTGCACTTCCACATCTCCATGGTTGTGGAGGCAAATGGTCGTTCACAACCAGAGCTCTGCAGCATCACCACCGGAGAGGATTTGCCCACAAATTATCTACTAGGCTGACTTGGCTACTTCTCTCTAGAGATGCTGAGAACCAAGGGAACCAAAAGATTTTTATACACTAGAAAGAAAGAGGTTCCCATTCAGAAGGGAGTGTCCCCTGAAAGAAAAAAGCTGAAATTAATTTGGGTTGGGTCTCTCCAGGAGAGAAAATAGAGACAAAATGCTGAGACTAACTAAGAGGGAATATAATTCTAGAACCTGCAAGGGAAGAGAGGTGGTTCTGGGAGAAGTTCTGTGTGTAGGATGTTAGGAGGGACATTTTGGTGAAAAAGGAAGGTGGGACATCTGCTTCTGATGATGCCAAAGCCACCGAGTCACAGAATCTCTTAGGACAAAAGTCTTTACCACTCGAGGCTTCTGTTTCTTGTCTGTAAAGCAAAAAGATTGGATGGAATCAATAGCTGCCAAATTCTCTTGAGTATCTATGAATCTCTAAGAAGCTGGCCAGCCCACACTCAGACTACCAACCAGAATCTTGGGATGGAATCCAGGACACAGTGGTTCCTAGAAGCTTCTGGATGATTTTAGTGAAGATACCTGAGGACATATATTTGGTGCCCACAGAATTAGGTGACCTTTAAGAATTTCACATTTTAAATTCTCTGCCTCCAAGAAGTGAGTATGTTTTCCCATCCTCATCCCAGTCTCCTGGCACTTTGGCCATCTGATACAAATAGCCGACTCATTGGGAAAGACTCTGATGCTGAGAAAGATTGAGGGCAAGAGGAGAAGCAGGTGACAGAGGATGAGATGGCTGGATGGCATCACCGACTCAAAGGACATGAATTTGAACAAGTTCTGGGAGATACTGAAGGACTGGGAAGCCTGGCATGCTGCAGTTCATGGGGTCGCAAAGAGTTGGACACAACTTAGCAACTGAACAACGACCACAACCCCAGTCTCCTGGCGCTCAAGGTTCTCGGTGGCAGTAGAAGGACAATGAGGAGGAGCCAGGGCTCTGCCCTCAACAATTCTTCATATGAAACAGATGCTCCAACCTTCTCGATCCACGCTCCATTATTCATAAAGTCATATCAATTACCGAAATATTATCTTGACCACGAGCGGGAAATGGAATGAATAAGATCCACCTCCATGAGGACTGTCTCCTTTGCTCTCTGTGCTGGAAGATCCCCTGTCCATTAGCAGCAGCTCAGATATCCCCGACTTTGCAGACCAGCCCCCTTCCAGGCCCAGGAAAGAAACTATGTCAGACTGAAGTGGAGGGCTCCCAACACGCAGGGGGAGGGAGGCAGATCCTGATGCTCTTCTCCATCCGCTTCACCGGGCCCTCTGGTCGAGAGAGAAAGGGGTCAGGCTAGTGGGAAGAGAGCTGTCATTGTCCATAAATTTTGAGACTTTATAGCTAAGAGGATTGGGAGAAACCTCGGCGCCCGTGGCATATTCAAGGAGTTTAATTCTTTCTCTGTGTCATTAAAAATATGAGGATAATCCGAGTGATGATGATGCCGCTGATGATGGCAATATTAGCTAACATTCAGTTTATGGAGCCATGACTGTGTGCCAAGCTCTTTGCAGACATGTCTTTTAAACCTTTAGTTTAAAAATTATTATAAATGAACACACAGTTCAGACCCAGTAATTTCGATCATTACAACTCCAGTGGAAACGTGTGTGTGTGTGTGTGTGTGTGTGTGTGTGGATGTGTGTGTGTGGACGTGTGTATGTGTGTGCATTCGCCCACTCACGCAGTCGTATCTGACTCTTTGCAACCCCATGGACTATAGCCCACCAGGCTCCTCTGTCCATGGGATTTTCCAGCAAGAATACTGGAGTGGGTTGCCATTTCCTTCTCGAGGGGATCTTCCTCACACAGGGATCAAACCCATGTCTCCTGGTTTCTTGCATTGGCAGGAAAATTCTTTCCCACTGAGCAACCTGGGAATCCCATGGACATGTGTATATACATTCACCAAAACTTACGCTTTAGCATTTTTATATCTACATTTAGCATTATTTTGGAGAGCAAAAAAAAAAAAGTCAACCCACAGTACAATGTATAAATGAACTGTGATATAGTCACATGATGGAATACAACAGAGCAGTGAGAATAAACTAACTCCAAGAATAGATACTGTGTGATTCCACTTATATAAAGTTTCAAAGCAAGCAAACTAATGTACAGTGTGATAGAAGGCAGACAATTGTTTACCTTTGGGAGGAGTAGGTGCTGATTAGAAGGGGCATAAGACAGTTCCTGGACTACTGGTTACTTGGGTCTAACCAGCATTCATGTAGCTGTACATCTATCATTTGTCTGCTTGATTTATACTGGGTTGGCCAAAAGGTTCATGTGGGGCTTTCCATAAGATCTTACAAAAAAAAAAAAAAATCCAAACAAACTTCTTTGGCCTAACCAATATCTCAATAGATAATGGTGGTGGTCGTCAGGAAGTCGTGTCCGTGTCTTATGACCCCACTGACTGCACATCAGGGGCCTTTGCCCTTGGGCTTTACAGACACGAATATTGGAGTGGGTCATCATTTTCTTCTCCAGGGGATCTTCCTGAGCCAAGGATCAAACCCAAGGACCCACATCTCCTGCATTGCAGGCCAATTCCTTACCAATAAGCCACCAAGGAAGCCCATATCTCAATAAACCGCTTATATTAAAAACATGAAGAGGGTCACAAACTAAAATGACCACTAAGGTCAGGTGAGCAATGTAAATGAGTGGGAGGAGTCAGGTGTAAGCCCACAGGGAGCGAAGGGGACTCTGGCAAAAGGGACAAAGTAACGCTCTTTTTAGAAAAGGCTGCTGTCTCTAGGCTCTAGCTAATAGTTGCCATATAAGAATGCAAGCCACTGTTGCCTTTCATATTTCATGAGAAACTGTAAGCATGGAATGATGATATGCACTTTCCCAAGTTTTAGCGATTAGCCACCAGCGTGAAAACATCACACGCTCTGCAGAGGTCAAAAAACACACTTTTGTGGCTGGCATGTGGCGGTGATGCTGCAGGTTTACACCTTTGCAAGGTCCTGTTTGCAAATGAGAAGCTGAATGACTCAAGCATTCACAGTTTGTAGGTGCTGGAGCTGAGGCTGGAGTAAGTCCAGATCTTCTAATAGAACAGGTAACCACTACTGTTATAACAGGGACCTCTGCACCTATTCTCAGAGCCTCCTTGGATCAGTCAGGAAAGAACACACCATAGAATTTTGTGCTTCCTAAGGATACTGTGGACTCCTTTGTTCCTTGGGTCACCAAACTGATCCAAGCCAAAGCATCTGGTATAGGAAAGAAGAAACGCTCTCTCAAATGAGGAGTCATGGGAGTTGGCCTCAAATTGCCTTCAAATCTAGAGGGAAAGTCTTTGTGGTCAGCTGGTCCATTCCTTGCCATCATGTCACTGCTCTCTAGTTTGTATCCCTGCTACCTAGGATCATTTTGTATAGCAAAAAGAAAAAAAATGAACTCAAATATCAACCAACAGCAGGACATATAAATGAACTGTATGGTATGGTCACACAATGGAAACATATCTCATCCCCTACTCCATTGCTCTGGAACCTAGCTCTTCCACAAATCTGGTGGCCCGGCCTCTGCCTATTGCTTTTACCTCTGACACCACCCTTCTTGTGCAAACTGTTTCCAGTTTTGGATGCAGCAGCCCTTTCCAACAGCTGCAACTCCATCCCCCTCTCCTTTCCTTTTCTCTCCATAAAATATGACCCCAAGTCCACAGCTCTGTGCTTTATCTATCCTTTCTCATTCAGCCTTGCTTCATTCTCAAGGCTCCATCCACCACCCTGATCTCTTCTTATGATTTAAGATATGACTATCTTAGAGGCTTCTCACATGGCACAGTGGTGAAGAATCCTCCTGCCAACACAGGAGATGTGGGTTCGATCCCTGGGTCAGGAAGATCCCCTGAGAAGGAAATGGCAACTCACTCCACTATTCTTGCCTGGAAAACTCAATGGACAGAGAAGTTTGGCAGACTACAGTCCATGCGGTCGTAAAGAGTCGGACACAACTGAACACCCACACAAGTGTGTGTGTATCTTGGGGAAAGGAGAAATTTTATATAAAAGAAACTGGTAGCTCTTTCTCCAAGCTTTTTACTATTTTTCCCCCTGCAGTAAAAGGAAAGGTAAAGAAGAATTAAACTATGCTTTTATATTTTAAACAATGAATAATATGTTGAAGATATAATATATTCCTAACAGATTTTACTCCTGAAAGCAATTTAATAAACACATTGAATAAGCAGAGTTTTAGTGTAAAAGATAAACATTCTAATTTTGTCCACTAAGGTCCAATAACAGAACTTGCAAATGTAAGAGCAAAAAAGAGCAAAATGTATGTTCAGCCATTCAAGGGTTTATACACATCCACTTATCCACCTGCCATGCCCCCATGCAGACATACAAAACATCAGTGAATCGTCAAGCTAAAAAGAAGCTAGGTTGGTTAACAGGTCTGGTTGTGTCATTCACAGACTCCATTCAGGGTGTTTCTGAATCACTCACGTGATACCAGACTATAGGTTAATAGTAGTTACTTGGACTTGGCTTGAGAATTTTTAATTCCAAGTTCATGCCATCACACATACTGCCACCCTTACACTCCCAAGAAAGGGGGAAAAAAATTCATTTTCTTTTTTTGCAAATGTTCTTCTTGTTCTTTTCTGATCCATAGTTTGTTGGGGCATCTTTCTGTCCCCAGGTATTAGCTTCAAAAGGTTTGAAATAAACAAGCAGGGCCCTCAGGCCATTACATCTTGGCTTCTGCAATGTACCTTTCACTCCACTTATCCAGAACTACCGACTCTTCCCACAACACGTCTCTATACCTTTGCACGTGCTGTTCCTTCTGCTCGGGGCCTCTCAACTTCTGCTGCCTGTAACTCCTGCTCCAGTAAGCATTTACTGACAGAAAACTCAGTCTGTGGCTTGCTTTCAAATTGGGATTGACACACATACGCTATTATACTATGTATAAAGTGAAAGTGAAGTTGCTCAGTCGTGTCTGACTCTTTGTGACCCCATGGACTATAGCCTACCAGGCTTCTCTGTCCATGGGATTTTCCAAGCAAGAATACTGGAGTGGGTTGCCATTTCCTTCTCCAGGGGATCGTCCCGACCCAGGGATCGAACCTGTGTCCCCTACATTGCAGGCAAATTCTTAACCACTGGAGCACCAGGGAAATCCCTCTCTTTCACTTTTAAAGTTAATATTTTAAGTAAGTTCTTTTAAAATTAAAATGGAGAGGGATTTGAGAAAATTTAGCTGGAGACTCATTAGAATGTGGTTCTACTCTTAATTCTATGAAGGACTCACAAAATGAATATATTTCCATATTTAACAGAAAGAGGTTAGAAATACCTAAATTCAATATGTCAAGGGGGCATTCGTTGCATTGGCATACTTTTCGAACCTTTGGAAATGATAATTAAATTCTCACTAATCTGATATTTCCTAGGAAAATTGCCTCCTCTATCAGAGGAGGTGAAGGCATGAAGTTCTAGGACTGGGTCATGGTTCATGGTTAACTCAGAGGAGAAGCCAGGACTGGAGACACCCAGGCCCTGGCCGTGGACGTGTGAGCCGCTCACTGAACAATGTCAGTGTGAACACTGGTTTGGACACAGAGAGACACTGCCCTCCAACATTTCTCTACCAAGAAGAAAGTGTGATTTGCCAATGATGTCAAGCCAAATCTGCATGACCAAATACTCCCAGAATGACCTGGTAGGTCAGAAGTATTCTAACGACATCTCAAATTCCTTTATAAAAGTTTTTAACTGGAGGATAATTGCTTTACAATGTTGTGTTAGTTTCTGCCGTACAAGAAGGTGAACGAGTCATCAGTATACATGTGTCCCCTGCCTCTTGAGCCTCCCTCCCACCCCCACCCCATCTCTCCCCTTTAGGTTGGCATATATACACTGCTGCTGCTAAGTCACTTCAGTCGTGTCTGACTCTGTGTGACCTCAGAGACGGCAGCCCACCAGGCTCCTCCGTCCCTGGGATTCTCCAGGCAAGAATACTGGAGTGGGTTGCCATTTCCTTCTCCAATGCATGAAAGTGAAAAGTGAAAGTGAAGTCGCTCAGTCGTGCCTGACTCTTAGCGACCCCATGGACTGCAGCCTAACAGGCTCCTCCGTCCATGGAATTTTCCAGGCAAGAGTACTGGAGTGGGGTGCCATTGCCTTCTCCGCATATATACACAACCATGTGTAAAACAGATAGCTAGTGAGAAGTTGCTGTATAACACAGTGAGCTCAGCCTGGTGCTCTGTGTCAAATTCCTTCTTTAATGTAACTAAGGCAGACTCTGATCATGTATCAATAGCCTACTAGCTAGAATTTAGTGATTGCTCTCTAAATGCAGGCAACTGTTTCAAGCCTCTTGCATCCATTGTTTAATACACAGAAAGACCCTATGAAGCAGGTCCTCCCATTAATCCAATAGAGACTTAGATGACACAGCAGAAAATCTAAGCTGTAATGTCCATCCAAGTCTACACATGGGAAGGCCTGGGGGACCATGGAGGAGAAACACCCACTATTCTTTGAGGAGTTCCACATTCAGCTGTCTGACTCCTATCTTGCCATCACTACGTGAACCACAATCCCACAAGTTAATGGAATATATACACTGCTGCTGCTAAGTCACTTCAGTCGTGTCTGACTCTGTGTGACCTCAGAGACGGCAGCCCACCAGGCTCCTCCGTCCCTGGGATTCTCCAGGCAAGAATACTGGAGTGGGTTGCCATTTCCTTCTCCAATGCATGAAAGTGAAAAGTGAAAGTGAAGTCGCTCAGTCGTGCCTGACTCTTAGCGACCCCATGGACTGCAGCCTAACAGGCTCCTCCGTCCATGGAATTTTCCAGGCAAGAGTACTGGAGTGGGGTGCCATTGCCTTCTCCGCATATATACACAACCATGTGTAAAACAGATAGCTAGTGAGAAGTTGCTGTATAACACAGTGAGCTCAGCCTGGTGCTCTGTGTCAAATTCCTTCTTTAATGTAACTAAGGCAGACTCTGATCATGTATCAATAGCCTACTAGCTAGAATTTAGTGATTGCTCTCTAAATGCAGGCAACTGTTTCAAGCCTCTTGCATCCATTGTTTAATACACAGAAAGACCCTATGAAGCAGGTCCTCCCATTAATCCAATAGAGACTTAGATGACACAGCAGAAAATCTAAGCTGTAATGTCCATCCAAGTCTACACATGGGAAGGCCTGGGGGACCATGGAGGAGAAACACCCACTATTCTTTGAGGAGTTCCACATTCAGCTGTCTGACTCCTATCTTGCCATCACTACGTGAACCACAATCCCACAAGTTAATGGATGCCTGGGTGGACTGGGACAATCCGATGCAGCCATTTTGACAAGGCTGCCAGGACATGCAGAGAAGGTGATGGCACCCACTCCAGTACTCTTGCCTGGAAAATCCCATGGATGGAGGAGCCTGGCGGGCTGCAGTCCATGGGGTCGCAAAGAGTCAGACATGACTGAGCGACTTCACTTTCATTTTTCACTTTCATGCATTGGAAAGGAAATGGCAACCCACTCCAGTGTTCTTGCCTGGAGAATCCCAGGGATGGGGGAGCCTGGTGGGCTGCCATCTATGGGGTTGCACAGAGTTGGATATGATTGAAGCAACTTAGCAGCAGCAGCAGCAGCCAGGACATGAGGGTTTTGATATAAAGGAAGCATTTTGACACCATTTAAAATATGGTTGGATGGCACCACTGACTCAACAGACATGAGTTTGAGCAAACTCAGAGAGATGATGAAGGACAGGGAAGCCTGGCATGCTGCAGTCCATGGGGTTGCAAAGAGTCAGATATGACTGAGCAACTGAACAACAAACAGTGATACAGACCTTCACACTTGCATTCTTATTACTTCCAAATAACATGCCGGATCCCTCCCCATATCTTGTTTCCTCTGTTTCTTACTGCCATGACATCCTGACACCCAAGCTTTGACAAAGTCCCCCATTCAGAGTGGCCTAGAAGAGCACAGACCTCTCAAATGGTGTGGCGATAACACATGAGAGTCTTTTGTGTATATTACTGTTAGCCAGAAGAGTTTTTACACATTCACCTCAAAACAACCACGGCAGGACTTCCCTGGTGGTCCAGCCATTATGAATCTGCCAATGCAGGGAACACAGGTCCAATTCCTGGGCAGGGAAGATCCCATATGCTGCAGGGCAACTAAGCCTGTGGGCCTCAGCTACCGAGCTCGGGGTCCCCAGAGCCCGTGCTCCACAGCGAGAGAAGCCACCACAGTGAGAAGACCAAGCGCCACAGCCACAGAACACGCAGCAGCGAAGACCCAGTGAAGCCATACACAAATAAATAAGGTGAAAATACCTACAGAAAGGCAACCAACCACAGCAAATGACCTATTTGTTTGCTTACTAGTGTTCTCAGCACCCAGTACAATACCTAGAACTTGGGAGATGCTCAATAAGTGTCTACTGAATGAATAAAAATTTTAAAATACTCCCAACAGCTGTATGAAACCCTACCTCAACTTCTTCAAGTATTTTAGATGGAAAGGGGGAAAAAAGCACCATGAATATCTTACCTAGCACTTCACACACTTTGGTGTGGATCAGAATCACTTGGAAAATTTATTAAAACACAAATTGTTGAGCTCTGCCCCCCAGAGTTTCTGATTCAGTGGGTCTGGGGGAAAAGATTTCAAGAATTTGCATGTCTAACAAGTTTTCAAGGTGATGCTAATGCTGCTGGTATGGGGACCACCATTGAGAACTATTATCCTATTGGAATGCTGGTTTTCTGAAATTCCACTGACAACTCTATAGTGACAGGATAATTAAAAGTCACAAACACCATCTTCCTTTGGGTCAGAGTTTAACCAGGCAATTGAGATATGCAATGGAAACATGGTGCTTGCCTAGCACAGGCTAAAGATACAAATGCATACGCTTGGTGATGCTAACACAACCAGTTTGCCAAAGAAAGAATCAGGAAGTTTCCCAGTATGCTGTTTGTCAGCTGCAAATCATGTGAAGCCAATTTCTAATTGAGTAGAAACAAATTCACTGTTTTGTTTTTTTTTTAATTTTACTTTATTTTACTTTACAGTACTGTTTTGGTTTTAATAAGTTTTTATTAAATACAATTGGACTATACAGACCATGTAATTCTCCAGGCCAGAATACTGGAATGGATAGCTGTTCCCTTCTCCAGGGGATCTTCCCAACCCAGGGATCGAACCCAGGTCTTCCACATTGCAGGTGGATTCTTTACCAGCTGAGCCGAGCCACAAGAGAAGGCCCAAATACAATTCTAAATATAATAATAATGGAATATGAATTTTGTAATACAGGTCTACTCATGAGAAGAATAGAATTCTATTTTAGGGGGTGATAAAATTCTCCTCTTCCTTCCTTTCCTTTCCTTCACCTCCTTCCCCATCTTCTTCTTCCTCCTCTCCTCCTCCATCTTCTTCCTCTTCTCGCAGACATTCCTTCTGGGTCTCTCTATGCACACTCCAGGCTATGTTGGTTGCTTTCTAGGATTGCTATTAATTATATGACGGATTTACCTCTCCTGTGTGGCGTGCTATGCTGCTTCAGTCGTGTCTGACTCTTTGTGACCTCATGGACTGTAGCCCGCCAGGCTCCTTTGTCCATGGGATTCTCCAGGCAAGAATACTGGAGTGGGCTGCCATGCCCTCCACTAGGGGATCTTCCCGACCCAGGGATCGCACCCGCCTCTCATCTACATTACCTCTCCTACTGCCCTGATGATTTCCTTTATACCTTTTGTGTTTTGGAGCCACTGTCTTCCTCTTTCTTAGTTGACTTGTTTTGGTGGGGAACATATTCCAGGGGCTTCCTGAGAAGGGGCACATAGAGTAAAAATATCTTTGTATCTGAAAATGTCTTTCTTCTGCTACTAAATCTGTTATCTCTCATCTGTGGTCATTTCTCTTATTCTTTTTGTCCTTGGGGGTTTATGTCTGTAAATGCCTTTACCGTTATTTTAGTGGAGTTTTGGGAGGGAGTGGAAGTAAACATAGATAACAGAGTTAAAGTTTCGCTTGCTAGTCAACGTCTTTTTCCCTTATTAAAATACTTCCTCCCCACCAGTTTTAGCTAGACAGCCAGAATAACGGCTACATTTCCTAGTTTCCGGTGGAACTTGACTTCCCTTTGTGAACTGATGCATCGAGTAACATGAAAGCTGCATGGGAATGAAACAGAAGGCTAGCTGCAAGCTGGCTTCCTCTTTAATGCCGTTAGGGACTCAGACAGTCTTCTCAAAAAGATCTATCTCGTGCAAATGACATTTCCGACCAGACGCAAGGACTTAAGAGCGCCTGGTTTCAAGAAGCTAGAGAAAATATTAAGACACTGACACTGTATCTTACTATGAATCCAATGGGCAGTGTGGCAGAGCTCCTTGGAAGTTTACTAAAAAACAAAGAATCCCTCCAGAAAGAAATGGCAGTATTTCAAGTGCTTCAAATTTGTGGAATTATTGGAACAAACTGTACTCGATAAGGATGTTTCTGGGTTCAACTGCAGAATTCCCCGAAGTCCCTAAAACCAATTTCTGTAGCAATTACCACACCTAGTCAGACAGTTCGCTTTTGTCAGACGTTCCTTATTAAATGACCCAGACAAAATCAACTTCTTTCGGGGGAATGAAAAAGATTGCATTTCCACTTAACAGTTCAGAAGTGAGAAACATCATGAAAGAAGAGCCCGTGGCCCCAACCCCCCTCCTGCCTCCAGATAATCACGTGGCTTCATATCCCAGAACTGTTTCTGACCCTCAGTTTCCTTGTCTGCAGAATGAAGAGACTGGTCTTAATGGAGCATTTAGGTCTTTTTCAGACTAAAAAAAAATTTTTTTTCTATGTTCGATAAGGAAGTTAAGTGAAAGAGAATTAAAGAAGAGAAAAGGGAGAAGTTTGCTTCCAGCCAAGTCCTATTCCTGGAACCATTTCGGGTCCAAGATTTGAAAGCACAAATAAGAGTGAGGGTTATATTGCAATTAACTGGTTATAAAACCAAGGCAAGCTAGGACTTGATCTCAGGTTTTGCCACTTTTTAACATGGCAAAAATACCTGCTTCTCCCAGGTGCTTCAGAAACCAGTGCTTCTAGGACTCTGCCCGGCACAATCTCTCCTGGAGCAACACAGGAGCTGGCTCTTTACAGAAACACAGTCTCTGATTCCTCTACTTACCAGCCTCAGAGACTTGCTTATTTTTCCCCCAAAAGCAAAAGGCATCGGTCTACCTATGTTTAGGAATGCACACAACAAATCAAGAAATAAACTCATATGTGAAGGACAAAAATCCTGGCCTTAAAGTGCAGGCAAACTTCCATTTCTATAAGCCTACGAAGACAATATAAATAAATCAGAAGGAGTCAACCTGCTGGCAGTGATCACTAAATCAATCTCGTTTTCTAAATAACATTCCTTGTGCCGAAAAGTATAGGTGGTCACTGTTTCATCTCTCTCCTTTCTGGGACAGGGCCTTTCTTGGTGTCTTCTGGAAACTGTCCCTAAATTGAGAGAGAATCATCTACTTTGACCTTTCTGATGATGCTGTCAGTGGTGTGTTTGCTTCTCGAGTCACCCTCTGCTCTGAGAAATTGATAACAGTAAGTGTGGTAAACAAAGATTGGAATGATTTAAGTGCAAATTCTGTGAATAAATGCATCATTGTTGTTTCAAAAAGCCTATTCTATGTAATATGTCAACAGGGTGCTTCCTCTTCCGAGGGACCCTTCTTCAGTGTCCCGCTCCGGGGACCTCTAAAGCCCCCTTTCTGTGCTACTGCTGCTGTGGCCTGGAAGCGCCAGAACTTCCCTCTCTCCCCCCGCAGAAATCCTCCTTGGCTTTCTAGGAAGCTCAAACCTTCCTTCCTCCATGGAACTTTCCCCCAAGCCTCGGCTTCCCCTAATTTAAACAAGCTGGCACTCTCCGAGCACACCTGGCCCTTTCTCTGCAGGATTTCTGCGATAGCATCCCTGATGCACGCCTCATGCCTGGATTACAGGAACGGTTTCAGCCTCTCTCTCTCCCCAGCCAGAGCGTAACCCGCCGCACATGGGAACCTTGCCACTCTGTTCTCTCCCGATCCCACAGCAGCCACACTGCAGCATCGTCGTTGCTCCATAATTATGAGCTCTGTGCAAAAAAAAAAACCATCTTCCCTCCTCATTTTTCTCCTGCACTGTGTTTACCCCGGAGTTGGCATTGTGATAGAGAACAAAAACAGTGCATTTTGACTGACTGATCGCCAGCTCAAACACAGGCACCGATGTGAATAAGACCCTGACCACACGTATGGAGCCACTAAAAACAGCTACATTATTTTTAATGAGATGAAATAAAGGTCAATTACATATTGTTAAACAACACATTTAGATTATAAGACTGTAGGCAGAATAGTATCTCATTCTTGCATAATGTACATGTATGTATTGGCATAGGCATGTGTGCTTCTATGATTTGTTATAAATGTAAAAAAAAAAAGAAAAAAAAAGAAAAAAAAAAAAAGACTGGAAGGCAGTGCACCAATATTTACAGGAAGAGATACTACTTTGGAACCAGAGCAAATATTAGCCTTTTTTTTTTTCTTAAGAAGCAAAGAGGGGTGAATCAGAGCTGTGAATCATCTATTACCATCAACAAAGGACCAGTTCTGAACACATAGCTCCCACCAGTTCCTGGTCAGGACATGTAGGGAGAAGCCACAGACAGTTTTGCTTAAGGACCAAGAATCAACATGTATGTATTGGCATAGGCATGTGTGCTTCTATGATTTGTTATAAATGTAAAAAAAAAAAGAAAAAAAAAAGAAAAAAAAAAAAAGACTGGAAGGCAGTGCACCAATATTTACAGGAAGAGATACTACTTTGGAACCAGAGCAAATATTAGCCTTTTTTTTTTTCTTAAGAAGCAAAGAGGGGTGAATCAGAGCTGTGAATCATCTATTACCATCAACAAAGGACCAGTTCTGAACACATAGCTCCCACCAGTTCCTGGTCAGGACATGTAGGGAGAAGCCACAGACAGTTTTGCTTAAGGACCAAGAATCTAAATTTTCATTCCCAAGGATTCCTAAGCATTCCATCACTCCTTCCTGTGAAACTTCTCCCGGCTTGAAACAGGAATGAGGAAGGGAGCAGGGCACAGCCTTTAAAAGAATGACCTAGCCCAAGGATATGACATAAACTGGAACCAAATAGATCCCGGATGGCGGATGAATTGACTTCCACTAGACCTTGAGCGTCAGAAAACGCTCAGCATAACATATCAGCAGCTAAATGCCATGCCCACCAGGGTCATGGCAGTTCCAAGGCTGATCATCTAAGACCAACAAGTGGAGTTTCCTTGCTGACTCAGGGGTAAAGAGTCCACCTGCCAGTGCAGGGTTCCATCCCTGGGCCGGGAAGATCCCACATGCTGTGGAATACAAAGCCTGCATGCCACAGCTATTGATCCTGTGCTCCAGAGCGTGGGTCCTGCAATTACTGAGCCCATGTGCCACAGCTACCCAAGCCCACATGCCCTAGAGCCCGTGCTCTGCAACAAGAGAAGCCCCCACAATGAGAAGTCCACGCACAGCAGCTAAAGAGCAGCCCCCATTTGCTGCAACTAAAGAAAGGCCTGCACAGCAGTGAGGACGCAGCACAGCCAAAACTAATAATAATTTAAAAAAATTTTTTAAGACCAAAAAGTCAGCGGTGGCCCAATTCTTGTAAATCTCTACCCCTTCCCCGAACTAGTTGGAATAATCCACCCAGTCATTAGCCCATGAGATTACCCAGCTCATAAAAATTAACCACACCACATTTCGAGGTCACCCTCACCTTTTGAGATGGCTCACAATCTGTCCATGGACTGTGTTTCTCTCTAAATAAATCTGCTTCTTAAATCCACTTTGTCCCTTACTGAATTCTTTCTGTGATGAGACATCAAGAGCCCAAGCTTCGTTAAGTCCTGAGAGCAGGTGTGTGATCTCAGTTAAAAGACAGTGGTTTCAAGTCCCTATCTAAGTTACACGGTTTGAGGACCCCAAGAGTTGTAGCTGGTTTGGGTCATTTTGCTGAGACCTAGAGAAAAGAACAGTTTCAGAACTAGGCCAACCTCTCCGGCCAACTGTGCCCAGCAGGGCGCCCCTGCTCCCAGGGGCCTTTCACTCAGCGCCTCTCACTCTTTACATTCCAACAATGTGAAATGATGGATACTTTTAATACAAGAGACCTGTCATTTATTTATTAGCTGGGGACAGGCACTGCCGTGGAGAAGGATGCATTATAAATCAACTCCTTTCTCAGTCATTAAAAATTAATCCAGTTCATAATGTAGAACATCAGTAATTTCTTTATTAGAGCAGTGTGTGATTTTTTTTTTTTTTTTTTTTTTTACCTTTTCCTCCAGGTTTAGTTCTTTACTCCCTCCCTTCCCTGAGGATACTTTTTTTTTTCCCCTCAAATGGGCTGGGTATAAATTACCCTCTGGGAATGCTATCAGGAAATATAGCCTTTTAGACAGAGGTTACAATGGAGCAGTGTAATCAACAGTCTGCAAAAAAAAAAAAGACTGCTGACCAATTTCCTCTCAGATATATGGTCTTACAGCACCTTCTCATTGTGCCCTATGGAAGCTCAATTATGATGTTCTTCATTCATTTCAGACCTACTCTGCATCAAAAATGGGAGACATTTTAGGTCCTTGATAGGCTAGACAGAAATAAATACGAAAGGCAGGTGATTCTTCCTTGCAGAGAAACTTCATTAGCTTTTCTCTCCTTTTTTTTTTTACAACATCAATACATATTGATCTACTTTATTATTTTCAATGACTACATAATATTCCATCATATAGATGTACAAACATTTTTAAAAGTTGCTCCCCTTGAGGGGTCTTTAGGGAGTCCCGGACATTGGTTGCTACCAACAATGTTTCCATGTAGCTTCTCTAATGTGTCCAAATTCACTTGGCATTCACCAAAAAAATGCAGAGGTATTGGAAGTCCAAGCCCAGACCAGAAGCCCTTCATATAGCTCCCGCTTGAGGCCGGGGATTCAAGGATGTCAAGATGCTGAAGATGCAAGAGGCTGCTAAGGTGAGCCTCTGAGAAAGCTTCTCTTTGATTCTTCCCCTGAGTGGCAACTCCAAGAAATGTAAAAACTTGGAACTATAAAGAGGGAAACATCTGTGCTCCCTGACTTCAGAGGAAGCAAATGGGAGAATTCAGAATCTATGTGCATCTCCTTCCCACCTTGGGGACACTGAGAGTTTTGCAGTGGTTGGGTCAACTAGACAACCTTCTCAGACAACCTGCCAAGGGCTGTGTATGAAAGATAGGTGACCTTTCCATACCTACCTGCACTGCTTTCTGAAAACCTCTCAGGCTCTGGGCAGAGGGGGCTTCCCGAGACAAACAGTATGACCCCAGCCCAGGCAACTGGTGTGGATGTCTTTGTCAAAGCAGCCACGATGGAGTTAACACCCTAAGTAACAAATCCCCACAAATCCCCAAGCACATATTTAAAAATCTATTTTCAGAATCACACTGAGCGTAATTCAATCAATCAATGAACCATTAGGAGGCTAGTCCCAACACTTCTTCTCTACCAGTGGCATTAGGGCTGCCCGACTCAGCAGAACCGAGTTTGAAGATTTGCTGCGTCACCAGCAATTCTAGATCTGGGGAAAGAAGCAAATCCAGTGCCTGGTGAGAGGCCCGGCTGGCTACCATCTGGGTGACAAATTAAGCTACACAGACACCAAGGACAGGAGAAAAGGAGGCGCGGCTGGAAAGAGGCCAAGATCCCAAGGACTTCCATTCTCTTCCTCCCAGTGTAGCTCTTCACGCCCCTACTGCCCATTGATTTTGGACCCCACTCTGGGAGGCCTGGGAGGCCCCAGGAGGCAGAGGCCCCAGGTAAAGAATCCACCTGCCAATGCGGGAGACATAAGAGACGCGGGTTCAATCCCTGGGTGGGGAAGGTGCCCTGGAGGAGGGCATGGCAACCCACTCCAGTGTTCTTGCCTGGAGAATCCCATGAACAGGGAGTCTGGTGGGCTACAGTCCATGGGGTTGCACAGAGTTGACACGACTGAAGCAACTTAGCCGGGCATAGCACTGCGAGGCCTGCCTTCTAGGTGTCTGAAGCTCTGGATGCCCTGATGGGGTGGGAGTGAGGAGAGGGCTGCCTCCCTAGGAGCCATGGAGATCCTAGAAAGGGACTCCCTCCTGCTGACTCAGTGGGGGGCACTAGGGCTCACTCAAGCAGCATCTGTCTGAGAATCTCTAAGTTCCTCAGTCTCCCAGAAGGTGGGGTGCAGGTAGAGTGGAGTCACCTAGTAGTGACAGGAGGCAGTCCAGGCCAGCATAAAGGGCACGTTCCCAACCCCCTGAGTTGGAATCCTAGCTCTCTTGCTGACCAGCGAGCGGCCTTGGCTGAGCTCCTTTACTTCCCTGGGCCTGAGTTTCCTAATCTGTGACGTGGGGATCATGACACTCACACATAAGTGGATCAAACGTGGACAGAGGAATGAGGAGGGGAAGAGAGGGCGATGGGCTCCGTCATACCACAGTTTTGCCACCTCCCAGTTCCGAGACTATAGGAAATGACTTAACCCCTCCCCCGTGCCTCAGTTTCCCCACCTATGAAAGAGGGGAAATAGTAGCACCTGCCTCCTATGACTTTTTTTTTTTTTTTTTGGCTGCACCACATGGCTTACAGGATCTTTGGTCCTCAATCAGGGACTGAACTCTGGCCCTTGGCACTGAAAGCATGGAGTCTTAACCACTGGACCATCGATGGGATATGGTCAGTGGTTAAGGGAATCCTTAACCAGGGAAGTCCCCTCCTATGGCTTTCACAAGGATTAAACAATTTATTGGGCTTCCTAGGTAGCACTACCTAGGAAGTGGTAAAGAATCTACCGGCCAGTGAAGAAGACATAAGAGACACAGGTTCCATCCCTGGGTCGGGAAGATCCCCTGGAGGAGGGCATAGCAACCCACTCCAGTATTCTTGCCTGGGAAACCCCACGGACAGAGGACAGAGGTGGGCTACAGTGTATGGTGTTGCAAAGAGTCAGACATGGCTGAAGAGATGTAGCAGACACACAAAACAATTTATCATATTTAAACCATTTCCAGCACCAACAGTAAGCACTACGCAGTGTAAGATTTTAGTACTATTTTCTTGCACTTGCAGCTCAGGGCCTGGCCCTGAGCAGGTCTTGAGAGGCACTGAGTAAACGTTACTTCTCCTCTCCTCACTACTCTCCCCTTCTTTCTCTTTGCCAACCCCTGCTCCCACCTACTCCCCAGAAACGATGCTTCCAAAGTATCACACAGCAGCTCCCAGGAACTCACACAGCTAGCTCAGCCAAGATCATTGGAGCCAGCTAAAACCACATGAAGAAATCTGTCTCTGCCTGGGCATACAACTATAGCCTTGAAAATTAGCAGGACGATTTACCAGACCAGAACATCACTGACAACCACCACAAATTACCAGTTTGCTTTCCCTAAGGGGGATACAGGAGTAAAATTTGCATGAGATTGATGTTCTCATCTTCCCCCCACCCCACTTCTACTCCATGAGGCCTCTGCTTACTCCTAGCAGAGCAGGAGTTGACCCTGGGGAAGGAACTGGGGTGGTGGGCAGTGTCACTTCTCATAGCCATTTCCCCTTTCTTTCTTGCTAACAGACTAACTCCGTGGAGGCAATCACTCCCCTCCAGGCAGCCTGAGGTGAAAAGAGTTGCATCTCCAAGCTCAGGGGAGTATTTAGAGGAGCCTATGAGTTTGTTTCGGAGAAGGCAATGGCACTCCACTCCAGTACTCTTGCCTGGAAAATCCCATGGACGGAGGCTGGTAGGCTGCAGTCCATGGGGTCATTGAGAGTTGGACACAACTGAGTGACTTCACTTTCACTTTTCACTTTCATGCATTGGAGAAGGAAATGGCAACCCACTCCAGTGTTCTTGCCTGGAGAATCCCAGGGACGGCGGAGCCTGGTGGGCTGCTGTCTATGGGGTCACACAGAGTCGGACATGACTGAAGCGACTTACCAGCAGCAGCAGCAGAACTTTGTTTTAGTCCCATTTTCTTTATGGTTTAGGAATAAACAGATGACACAATTCTGGTCAATGAAACAGGAGGGAAAGTCTACTTGGGGAACTTGGAAAAGGTTTTCTCAGTTTCAGTCAACCCACAAGAAGATACAATTCCGTGCTGTCCCTGATCCATGTATTTCATTGTGATGCCTGGAGCTGCTGCAACCCTTCCATAATCATGAGGAAAGCCCCTGGTGGTAAAGCCAAATGCAGAAGGGCAGAGGCAAGAAAATCTCAGGAAAGCAGGATTAGAGTCCTAATGTACTTTACCAGGAGCCTTCCCTACCTATTTGCTTGAGTTATGTGTTTGCAAGTTGCCTTCTTGTTTAAGCCCAAGTGGGTCAGGATTGCCTGTTATAGCCAAAAGACGTGACCTGATAACAACCAGTGTCCAAAACATGAGATATATGCACAAATATAAACAAGACCTATAAACATGACATCTATGTCTGAAAGTCCCACGTAGAGGCCTGCTGAGAAAGAACGAAGGGGCTGTGTACTTATAAGAACAAGGAAAAAGGAGGTCACTTGAGCAACCAGGTATTAAAACTCTAACTGCATAACAAGTACCACATGGGCACAGACATATAAATAACATAAGTGGTGCACTTGGGCAGGTATATGGGGGTCCAGGGGTACCGCAGTTTCAACAAAATAATGTTTGCTGACAAAGGAGGAGGGCAAGCAGAGAATATAAAACAAACACAAAAATCTTACCATGAATCTCTCTGCCATCCCCTGGTTGAGCCCAGAGCTTTTCAGTCTCATTAACCCAAAAGGAAATTGGTCTGAGCCCTCTGCTCATCGACATCGATCATTTCCTGACAACCAACATATTACAGTACTGACTCTAAGAGCATCTCTGTGGCTTCGGATCTGGGTGATAAACTGCTTTTTCTTAGAGTTGAGGGGGGAAGATATCATTGGAGGGAAAGATCCTTATCTTTTCAGAAATAACTTTAAGCCTTGGCAACCTCTATTTTTGACACCATCAAGCTGGTTTCCCCGAACAGCATATTTGAGGCAGGAATTGTAACGATCTGTTGTAAAAATATTGTTGTCAAGGCAAAGATGGTCATGTATATGCCATTTAGGCGAAGTGACAGAGCCTTTTCAAATTCTTATGCCACGTCATCTCAAAAAATACCACTTTAGGTGGTTTTCATTTTCATGATCAAGTTTTCTCATCTCAAGTTTAGAGAAGGTGGATGCCCTGCCCACAGTCTCCTGGTTGCTGAGTCAGTCAGGCTGGGACCAGAGTCTAGAGCCACTTTCTCTTCTGATGAAAAGGTGGCCCCTTCTTGAAATTAAGAGATGCCTTGACCTTTCATACAATGGTTTGGAAACAGCAGCTTGGGCGTTGTGTTGGGGGAAGGCGTTTGCATCTTGGATTGTACATTTTTCCTTGGAGATGACTCCCTGAAGTTTCAGTCCTAACAGGCATATCTGCCTGGAAACAAGAATGCAGTGAAAATTTGGCCATGACCAGCATCTCCAGATCTGGGGGTTTAAGAAGTGCTAAAGGCACCGGCAAGAGCTTCTAGGCAGAGAACAAGTGACAAAGACCTCAGATCTACTTGCATGAAGGGTATTTAGTGCTCTGCCAGAAATCCTGATGAGTGCCACCACTCCAAATCTGGGCATTCCCATGGAACTCGGCCACTTCCTGTTCCTCTCAGAGGCTCAGAAAGAAACAGGACGGAGCATGTGCCAAACAGGCTCAGGCTCATCTGGGCACACTGAGTAACAACGTTACGTGAGTTCCCACGTCTGCTGGGGAGGCAAATCAGAACCCCAGACCCCCAGGACAGCCTGGAATGCAATCCAATGAACATCTGTGTCCACAGAGAAATGTTGACAAGTGTATCCCCAAAATCAAGTTCGGTGACCCAAAAATTATGGGAAATGCTCGGGCAAAACTGCAGTGACCTACACCAGTAGAAGCTCTCAGAATCCCACAGTAAAACAAAAAAGGCATGTGATTCAGACTTTCCCAAATTTATTTGACATGGATTTTTCTTTTTCCTTAAAAATGCCTAGAGCACCATTTGGGAAATCCTGCATGAAAAGCAGCTGGGGGAATTTCCCTGGTGGTTCAGTGGCTAGAACTGCACACTCCCCAAAACATGGGACCTGGGTTTGATCCTTGATCAGGGAACTAGATCCACATGCTTTAACTAAGAGTTCACAGGCCACAAGTAAAGATCCCTCGTGCAGCAATTAAGACCCAGGGAAGCCAAATAAATAGACAAATACTTAAAAAATAAAGCAGCCAGGGAGAATACAGAAGGGCACTTGGATGCCAGGCTTCTTGGCTAAGAGTGGCTAGAACCTGGGTTTTTAATTATTGACCATTAAGAATATAGCAGGCTTCCCTGTGGCTCAGACGGTAAAGAATCTGCCTGCAGTGCAGGAGACCCAGGTTGGATCACTGAATCGGGACGATCCCCAGGAGAAGGAAATGGCAACCCACTCCAGTATTCTGTCTGGAGAATTCCATGGACACAGGGGCCTGGCAGGTTACAGTTCATGGGGTCGCAAAGAGTCAGACACGACTGAGCAAATAACACACAAGCATCTAGCATGACGGGAGGAACTCCCCAGCTCTTTGGCCCATCTCCCATCAGGGGTGTGACTCATGTGTCTCAGCTCTTTGGCTCATCTCCCATCGGGGGTGTGACTCAGGTGTCCCAGCTCTTTGGCCCATCTCCCATCCGGGGTGTGACTCAGGTGTCCCAGCTCTTTGGCCCATCTCCCATCGGGGGTGTGGCTCAGGTGTCCCAGCTCTTTGGCCCATCTCCCATCGGGGGTGTGACTCAGGTGCTCATTCAGAGGAAGCGGAGATGACGACCATCTTCTCCTGGAAAGGGCTTCTGGAAAGAGAGCACTGATAGAGAACGCCACTAACAGCAGAGCCCCCGCTCTCTCCAAGGATGGTGGTGGGACGTGGGGCGGGGTGTGTGTTTTTTTCTTTTTCCTTGTTTAGCTTCTGCCCATAAAATAGGAATTTCCATCTCCGGAAGACATAGGAAGTAACCGCCAGCTGTTCCCTCAACATGTGTACCCGCCTCCCAACCGGTAAGAAGTGAGAGATGTACCCGATGGGTGAGGTGGGCAGAGTCCATCATCCGCCACCATATTCTCTTCCAGGGGAGGCCAGTGCAGGCAAGGGAGACTCTCTCTGCCTGCATGGTTTTCCAAGGAGCTCCTAAGCTTCCTGACTTGCAAAAGATGAGGCAGACCATGACCCTCGATGCAACCAGACAGACAACAGCTGCTCTGCAGACCCAACTCCTGTCTATATATTCTAAGTCCAAGATTTGGAAGAGGGACTTCCCTGGGTGGCCCACTTGTTGAGAATCCACCTTGCAATGCAGGGGAGGAAGGTTCAATCCCCAGTCAGGGAACAAAGATCCCACATGCCCCGGGGCAACTAAGCCCGTACACCCCAACTGAGCCCACTCACCACAGTGAAAGATCCCATGTGACATAAGGAGACCTGATAAGCCAAATCAATAAATTGTTTAAAAAAGACTTTGGAGAGGCATTAAGAAGACCATCTTGGCTTTACGCCTAAGCAACTTCCTTAAGTCTAGCAATAAAGCTCAACTTTTGATTCCTATCTGACCCCTATGTGGATTTTTCAACTGGTTCTGAAAAATCAGTTAGGACTTCCCTGGTGGCTCAGAGGTTAAAGCGTCTGCCTCCAATGCGGGAGACCCGGGTTCGATCCCTGGGTTGGGAAGATCCCCTGGAGAAGGAAATGGCAACCCACTCCAGTATTCTTGCTTGGAGAATCTCATGGACTGAGGAGCCTGGTGGGCTGCAGTCCATGGGGTCACAAAGAGTCGGACACGACTGAGTGACTTTACTTACTCTGAATGATTAAAACACTCCCATCCAATTTAGATGCTCAAATCCAGTTGAAAGAAGAAAAAAAAAAGCATAAAAGCTCTGGGAAAGCTGGAGCTAGAGAGCATCTCTGGAGGGAAGTTAATTCCCCACTGAGGCCAAGACATGCCAAGAAGACAAGTCGTCCTTCAACGCTCAGGGCTCTGGACAGGAAGTGAAGGACCTACTCCACATCTCATTCAATTTCAGTTGCTGGGTGCACCTTCCCCTGGGTGCAAGTTCCCTCACAAAATAACATGATCCAGGCTGGCTGAGGGGTCCTATCATTCTTCACCTCCTCCTCCACCAGGCAGCACATGCTTATCCGTGAAGTACTTTTTTTAAGCCAATTACCGTGTATTTACAGTGAGCATAATTAAACCTAATTACTTAATTAGCATAACTGCATGAAGCTACTAAACTTTGTGTATGTGATTATGGTGGTGGAGCATGGAAGAGATGAAGTCATGAGATTCAACAGGAAGGTAGGTTGTCTTAGCTCAGGGAGATGGACCACGGTCTGTCTAGTTGGTTACAGCTCCAAAGTACATGCTCAAGAATGTCTTAGCATTTTCAAGTACTTTGGGGGAAATGAAATCATGTTATTTTTGTTTTTTTCTTCCTGGGATAAAAGGGGGAAATGGCAAAGTGACAAGCTTAGATTTCATCTAGATATAAGTGATTTGGGAATCAGTATCCAACAGAGGTTAATCTGACCGAAACCCTCAGGACAAGTTCAGTCATATGGGCCCAGGACTTAACTGCCTTGGTTCCCAAGATAATCCATTTTGGAATCATCTAGCTCTTTCTAGAAAGAAAGGAAACAGATAATGTGTCTCAGCAGGCTTCTCAAGTGGCACAAGCAGTAGAGAAACTGCCTTCCAGTGCAGGAGACGCAGGAGACGTGGGTTCAATCCCTGGATTGGGAAGATCCCCTGGAGGAGGCCATAGCAACTCACTGAAGTATTCTTGCCTGGAGAATCCCATGGACAGAGGAGCCTGGTGGGCTACAGTCCATGGGGTTGCAAAGAATCAGACGGGACTGAGCAACTTAGCACATGCAATGTATCTGAGCACTCCTTTCCTCCTTGGGCCCACCAAACCGAGCATCGCAGCCTTCTCGGGACTCTGCTACTTATTCTAAATGGATTTGAAAATAGGATTGAAGAAAAATCCACAGGAACAATCCTGATTTATGTTCAGTTAAAACATTATATGAGAGACTGCCTGGCAAACAGGGCCTGGAGATACCTAACTGGTGACAAGCTGCTGCTGCTGCTGCTGCTGCTAAGTCGCTTCAGTCGTGTCCAACTCTGTGCGACCCCATAGACGGCAGCCCATCACCGTCCCTGGGACTCTCCAGGCAAGAACACTGGAGCGGTTGCCATTTCCTCTTCCAATGCATGAAAGTGAAAAGTGAAAGTGAAGTTGCTCAGTCGTGTCCAACTCTTAGCGACCCCATGGACTGCAGCCTACCAGGCTCCTCCATCCATGGGATTTTCCAGGCAAGAGCACTGGAGCGGGGTGCCATTGCCTTCTCTGAACTGGTGACAAAGGCTAAGGCAAAATATCACTGTTACCTTTACAACCTATAGCTCCCTTAATGGGGGTGGTTAAGATCCAACAAGCAGATGCATCAGAATGGCCCAGCCCCACATGGTCCTATTCTCTCCAAGTCATATTGAACTAAGCCTTCCTCCTAACCCAATGAGAGGGAGCAAACAACAGTCCCTCCTCCCCCGCTTTCCCCATAAGTCAGCCTCCTCTTTTCAGCTCCACTCCCAGAGGAGAAGCTCCTAGCCCAGCCCTGTAACCAGACACCCTTTCTTCCATCAGGCAAGTCCATCAGGGCTTCTGCTAGAGAAAAACCTAGAAAGCCATATTTTTTCAGTAGGAGCAGCTGCGACTGCCATCTCTGCTCCGGGTTCTGGGGTGGGGGTCTCCCAGAAAAAGGAGCCCATTTTCCATATTTCATCTATAAGTCCATGACATTGAGCTAAGTGGCTGGCAATAAACACCCATCATTACCCTGCGCTAAGCAAGTTGTGTTCGCAGAGAAGGGGACAGGAATCTGTATCATGCCAATGCGCTACCAATACTGCATTACGTTCACAGGCTCAGCGCTCCCCACTGCAGCGGGGAAATCAGTTCCTTTTCCAGAAAAGACAAGGCTGATTAGTCCAGAAGAGGAGGAAGAGACAAGCCGTTTGTTCAGTCCTGATGAAGGAGCCACGGGTCCCAGTTAAAGGGACGTAGTTCACAGCTCTGGTCATCTTTGTGAATGTCCTCACCTTATAGGCTGGTGGGGGGGCTGCATTAAGCAATTGCCCTGAGGAAAGAGAGTGAGGGCAGGACTTCTGAAGAGCTGCAGTGCAGCTGAAGAGAGGCAAGGAAGGGTGGGTGCTTCACCCTACGCCAGGGCCCACCTCAGAGTTGTTTAGTCGCTAAGTCATGTCTGGCTCTTTGCGACTTCATGGACTGTAGCCCACCAGGCTCCTCTGTCCATGGGACGCTCCAGGCAAGAATACGGTAATGGGTTGCCATTTCCTCCTCCAAGGAATCTTCCCAGACCAGAGATCGAACCCATGTCTCTGGCACTGCAGGCAATTCTTTACCACTGAGCCACCAGGGAAGCCCCCAACACTTAATAAAAGCTCAATGGATGTTTGTTGACTGGCTGGGAATGAAGAAGAAAAGGGGGTTGGAGGGATCCAACATAGATGTGGTGTCACCAGCCCAGTGAGAGAGACAGTCTCTGAGGAGGGCCCCGGGCAGGCCTCCCAGCTCAGCCAGGGAGGCTGAGTGACAAGCCCAGGGAAGCAGGAAGCAGAGGCAACTAGCCAGGACGGGCTGAAGGCTGAATGCATGCCTGTGGTTCAAAGGGCAGAGACTCAGGTGCAAAGTCAAGTCCTAAGGCCTGAAAGGGAGGCCGGAAGGCCAGGGCCAGCTTGAAAATGACACGTGGGCAAAGAAAAGGAATTAGCAAAGTTGGAGAGAAACCAAAAACAAAGGATTTGAATGCCTGAAGGGGTGAGGGTCACCGGGCATTCCAGGTGGGCACCATGGAGAAATCACTGGGACAAACTGTTTCCCCACCAACCCCCCAGGAAATTTGACACTCATCTAATTCAAGTGGACATCTTTTAAAAAATTTTTTTTTCATTTATTTTTGGCTGTGCTGGGTCTTCATTGCTGCTTCGGCTTCTCTCTAGTTGCAGTGAGTGGGGGCTTCTCTTGAGCTGTGGCGCACAGCCTTCTCACTGCAGCGGCTTCTTTTGCTGGGGAGCACAGGCTCAGTCGTTGCTAGGGCACAGGCTCAGTTGCTCTGTGGCAGGGGGTATCATCCCAGAACAGGGACTGAACCTGTATCTCCTGCATTGGCAGGCAGATTTTTTGCCACTGAGCCACGGGGTAAGCCCTTGACAAACTGCTTTTGAGACACTGTGACTGCGTGAGCACACTGATCAGGAAGTCAAGAGGCCAGTTCTGTAGTCAAGGTAGCAACTGGCCTCAGACGAATGACAAGTTAGAAATGAAGTATGATCACTATATATAGGTTAAGCAGCTATTCAGTGAGAACTCTACAATCATTCGTTGCTGGTACAGTTTAGAGTAGAGAGAAGATAAATAGATGCACTCATGTGTGTGTTCACACACAGACACAGACACACTCCAGAAAGCACACAAAACAGGCAGGTATACCTGACAGGTCCAAGAGACCCTGGGGCAGGAGGGGTCTCTGGTTGGTGGAGGCCAGTCTGATAATGAAATCAACAGAACCTAACTTGCCTTGGTACAGCCACTTGGAAGACAGTTTGACCATTTCTTACAAAGTTAAACACCCTCTTACCATATGATCCAGAAATCACACACCAAGGTATTTATGCAAGTGAGTGGAAAACCTATGTCCATGCAAAACCTGTACACAGATGTTTATAGCAGCTTTATTCATAACTGCCCAAACAGGAAGCAACCAAGATATTTATTGTGGGT
This sequence comes from Aepyceros melampus, assembly GCA_006408695.1. NCBI lineage: Eukaryota > Metazoa > Chordata > Mammalia > Artiodactyla > Bovidae > Aepyceros > Aepyceros melampus. The sequence continues at coordinate 307,773 of SJXQ01005842.1, forward strand.
TGAATGGGGTGAATTGTGTCCCTCTCCCCCCACCCCCAAAATATGTTGAATTCCTAACCCCCAAAACCTTAGAATGTGGCCTGATTTGGAAACAGGATCATTGCAGGTATAATGAGTCAAGTCAAGATAGCACACACTGGGATAGGATGGAGCATTAATCTAATATGGCTGGTGTTCTTATCAGAAGACAGCCTGGTGAAGACAGACACACAGGGAGGATGCCATGGGAGGACAGAGTGCTGGAATGATGTGGCTGTAAGCCAAGGGAGACCAGCAAACCACCAAAAGCTAGGAAGAGGGGAGAAAGAGTCCCCTCCAGGTCGCAGAGGGAGCAGAGTTCTCTGAGACCTTGACTTTAGACTTCCAGCCTCCAGAAGTGTGCGATGATACATTTATATTGTTTGAAAGCACCCAGTTTGTGCCACTTTGTTACAGCAGCCCTCAGAAACTGATACAATGTCCTTCGGGAGCTAAATGGATAAACTGTTACAGCCATAAGATGAAGAAGCATTCAGTGGTTTAAGAAAGCAAAGAAGAAGTAAGCAATCAGGCCACAAAAAGACATCAAAGAACCTGAAATGTACAGGGCCAAGTGAAAGAAGTCGATCTGAAAAGGCTACATACTGTATGATCGCAACTATAATGACATTCTGGAAAAGGCAAAACTATGAAGACTGCAAAAAAAGATTAGTGGTCGCCAGAGGTTTGGGAGGGGAGATGAATCATGGACCCAAGAGAGTTTTAGGGCAGTGTTGGAAGAGACTCTTGAGAGTCCCTTGGACTGCAAGGAGATCCAGTCAGTCCATTCTAAGGGAGACCAGCCCTGGGATTTCTTTGGAAGGACTGATGCTAAAGCTGAAACTCCAGTCCTTTGGCCACCTCATGCGGAGAGTTGACTCATTGGAAAAGACCCTGATGCTGGGAGGGATTGGGGGCAGGAGGAGAAGGGGAAAACCAAGGATGAGATGGCTGGATGGCATCATGGACTCGACGGACGTGAGTCTGAGTGAACTCCGGGAGTTGATGATGGACAGGGAGGCCTGGCGTGCTGCGATTCATGGGGTCGCAGAGTCGGACACAACTGAGCGACTGAAATGAACTGAACTGAACCTACTGTATGTGATATAATTACTTACAATGGTGGATACACCATTAAATGGTGGATACATGACAGGATGCTCTTATAAAACCCAGAGAACTGTATACAATGCAGAGTGAACCTTGCAATAAACCATGGTTTAGTTAATGATAATGTAGCAATATTTGTATTTTGATTGTAACAAATGTCACCACACTAATGCCAGATATTAGTAACAGGGGAGATTTTGGTGAGGGAAGTGCTGGGGCATAGATGGAACTTTCTCCACTTTCTGCTTAATTTTTCTATAAACCCTAAACATGGTCTAAAAAATTTTAAAAAGATTAAAAACTGACTTAACCCCAGGGCCAAATATTGCCAAAGGCCACCATGGTCCTATGGGAACTTGAGTTGGGGGAGAACTCAGAAAGATGGATAAGTACCAACAGCCAGACCAAGGCTGGCCCAGCTTCATGATTGCAGGGAGCCACAGCCAAGGTTCCTCCCAGAGAGCTGTCCTTATCCTGGAAACAGGGAGAAAAGCGGGTCTCCAAAACAACAGCATTCCTTAAAAGCCAGCTTCCTTGAGCCCAAGAAGTGGAGAATGAATGTTTGTGGACCACTGTACTCCCAGGCAACGTGATCTGATAGAGAAAGGATGGATCTTGGAGTCAGAGGTCTGGCTTCTAATCTCAGGCTCTCACTTAACAGCTGTATGAGCTGCAACAAGTCCTTTAAGCTCACTAAGCCTCAGTTTCTTTATCGAGAAAATGAGTATAGCAGCCTCTCCCTTAGAGAGTGGGTGAAAGACTGCATGAGATAAAAAAGGGAAAGGCCAGCCCAAGGGTTGGTCCAGAGGAGGCCTCTCTCTCTTGGTCTGTGATAGCAGCCTGCATCCTGGAATGAAGACATACTCACCAAGCGTCATCTAGCGCTTGGTTGGTGTCCTCTCTAACCCCAGTTCCATGCTATGTTTGCAGAGAGAACGAAGCCTGATGACACAGAAGAGCTATGTCCTTTGGAATAAGTTCAAAGCTGGGTTTGGGAGACAGTCCCCACGTCTTTGGGAAGTGACATGATGACTGAAGATTTGACTTAAAGTCATGCAAGACTGTTGTGCATGGCCTTTCCTCCCCAGGAGGGAAAGATCGTGTTGCGACAGCATGGGCCCAGGAAGGTCTCACGGGAGTCTGGCAATGAGCCAGTGGTGGAGTGATGAGTAGGTGCAGGGAGGAGGAAGAGCGAGGGAAGAGACGTGGGGAGAGGAGATGGGCATTTGAAGCAGGACTTACACTGGTAAGAGTTGGAGGCATGTGGTTAGAGGGAGACCTGGAAAGAAGTGTCCAGGGGTAAAGGCTGGCGAGCCATCAGCAGAAAGGAGCAAGGTGAAGCCTTCACAAGGCCCCAGGGGGAGCAGAGTGTGCCATCCTGTGTCTTGGACACCAGCCCGGTGGCAGTGAGCCCCTCAGGGTAGGGACCACGCATGCCTTTTCTCCCATTGTTTCCAGAGCCGAAAAGAAGGCCTGACACAAACCCTCCATGAATATTTATTGAATAGATGAAAAGGAGAAAAATCAGCACTCTGTGAATGACGATGATGCTAACGAAGAGGAGAGACCCCAAAGGAATATGCTCGAGTTTTACCAAGAGATGGAGGGGGGTGGAGGACTCAGGGATCCCTGGGGAAGTGGAGCTATCGGCAGGGAACATGAAGAGGTGCAGGGCCGAGCAGAAGGAGACGGTGTCTAAAAGGACCAAGGTCGGGGAGAGTCCCTGACTGCAGGCCCGCCAGGAGGGGCAGAGGGATGGAGAGGTGGGAGCACTGATGCTGGGAAGATGGGGGAAGGTTTCCTCTGAGACAGAAACAAGCTGCGAATAAAGGCAGACAGCCTGGCCTGGGCACAGAGGGCAGGAAACGAAGGATGACGTGGGCTAGCAAGCCCATCTGGCCCCTGCTCTCTCAACCAAGAAGCACAGCTGTCTTCTGAGAATAAGTTCGGGAAAAGGGGAGGAGCAGAGAATCCCAGGGCCTTAGCAGAGCCAAGGAGCCTCCCAATCAGCCAATGGGAACGAGCCAGAGCGTGATCCTAACACAGCTGCCCACAGGCCAACTCAGTACAGGCACCATGACTGCAGCCCAGAGCTGTCACAAGGGGAGCAAAAGTCACCGATTGCCCAGTGTGGCTACGAAGAGCTTGAACCTTCTCCCCAGTGACCCATCTAGACCAGCCCCTCGGTGTCTTATTCACAAGGCGAGTGTGCTAAGTCGCTTCAGTCATGTCCAACTCTTTGCGACCCCATGGACTAGAGCCCGCCAAGCTCCTCTGTCCAAGGGATTCTCCAGGCAAGAACACTGGAGTGGGTTGCCATTTCCTTCTCTGTCTTCTTCAGAAGGACCTAGCCCCCAGTCAGCTGGGTGACAAGGAGGCAGACCGGTTTCCTGAGGCTTTTGAGCATTAGGGGACTTTAAATAAAATATGAGGGAGGCCTCACTAGACGGCAGATTCTGGATCCAACCCCAAGTAGGAGCATCTTTATTCAGCTCTTCCAGAATCCCTGGAAAGGCCAAGTACATTCCAAATAAAGACAATGCCATATGCAGCACGCTCGGGGACACAGGTGAGAGGCTGCGAGCATCTGATAATGAATGGCACTGGGTGATCTCTAAACATCCTAGCAGCTCTGACACGCCATGAAAAATTCTATGGCCCAGATTGAAACAGTGAGAAGCAGGAAGAAGAGCAGCATCTTCATCACTCCAGCCGGAGAGGGCCCTCCTGCTGATGATAAACACGTGTGTAAAGAAAAGAAAAGCATTTTTGTGCTAAATTCATCACCAGGGGACTTGTGGAAATGAAGCTTGAAGTCAGGTAGCTGTGTCCCTATGATGTCTTCCCACGGTCCACATTACTAAATGAGATGAGGAAGAGAATCAGGAGAGGCCCCCTCTGGGGGGCCCCTGAGATATGAGCATTTTTCTTTGCTTAATCCCTTGCTTCTTGCCATCGCCCCCAAAGGAGTGACCCCAGCCCCGTCTGCAGCATCGTAAACGCCCGCTGTTATTTATCCGCCCAGGCGCATGTGGTTTTAATTATTTATGATGTGTCTCCTTGCACACGGGGATGTGTCTTGGAGTCCCTTGCCTTTGACTGATGAAGGCTTTGTAATCAGAGACCTGCTGTTTCCTAGCCCGTAAACCTCAGTGAGGAGAGGGCCGGGTGCTCCCCTCCCCGACTGTGTGAGTCAGCCACGGATTCACAGAGGGAGGATTAACCAAATCCCGTTACAAGGCTCCTGTACATTGTTTGTCCTGCCACACATGTTTTCTGAAAACAATTAAGAGCCGTCTGCTGTCTACTGACAGGGCACAATGTGCTGCTTCCCTGAAAAGGGCATCTCCCCTAAATATTGGAGGGTTTGGATGTCTGGAGCCAGCGAAGGATTCTATCCTGTGAGGTCTTGTTTGTTCTCTGCTCCCTCAAGTCTTGTCGCTAAACGTGCTTCCTCACTGTCTCCGCTGACCCTGTTGTTTATACAGAGAAATGCTGTGAGAACTATAGAGAGGCTGCCTGCTTTGAGTCACAAACCTAAGGAGCTTCGGGGATGCTTCTCCACTGCACCAGTTCCTAGGGCGACAGCTCCTTGGCTGGAGGCCGAGTCCGGACCTCAAAGGACATTCAGACCCCACAGGTCTCTCCACGGTGCCCCCTTATTCCAACAACCCAGAAGGAGCCGTCTTCCACATGTCAGATTCTCCCCAGGTGGCCACCGAGTCACCCCCCGTGGGATCAGGAGCCCACGTGACCCTCCTCTACCCTGAGGCCCAGAGCTCCCACTAACAGGAACACAACCCACCCTCATTTTTTCCCTGGGTTCTGCCTTCATAAATTCATCTACTCACTATAATTGATGTGTAACCCCATAGACCCACACGCACGGTGCTTTCACACTTATTCACAAACATTCAAGGAGTGGTGACAAATTTGAGTCCCCCCCACACGCACGTCCCTAAAAAGTCATGCTCTCTGCCTTCTGGTTGTGGCCCTTGTGTTGTAAACGAGTGTCCTTCTCGTGGTTTATTCAATGCCACTTTCACTGCATATTTGTGCTTTCTGTGGGCGCGTTCGCTGTTTAAAGTAGCCCCCGAGCAGAGTGCTGAAGTGAGGTCTAGTGTCTCTGAGCGTGAACGCTGTGATGTGCCATATGGAGAAAACAGGTGTGTTTGATAAGCTTGGTCCAGGCCTGAGTCCCAGTGCTGCTGGCCACGATGAGCTCAGTGTTAATGAGTCAGTAATATGTATTAAGGTGTCCTTAAACAGAAGCACACACAATACAGGTTACGTCTTAATCAGGTGATAAAATGGTTGTGACCAGGGGCTCACAAGGAACCTAACCCTGGATTTCCCCAGGAACAATGGTCCAGGGTTCGTTAATTTCACGTTCATGGTGATTTTATAGAATACTCAAAATAAGGAAAACCAGTTGCATATTCAACACAGCAGTGCCAAGCCTCTATTCAAGTACCAACATCACTCTAGAAAACTCAGTAATGCCAACCCCAGACTAAGCTCAGACTCACGCTAGCATCAAGGAGGGACTTTCCTCATGGCCACACCCAGGTCAGTCGAGGATGATCCTGATCTGAGGCCAGAGCTTTCAAGCCAGAGTAGAAACATTCTTGACATGGTCTTCCTCACTGTTTATCCAAAACACAGGTATCTTTCTTCCCTTGCCCTGCCCTGGTCTAAAACCCAAGTATCCTTCTCTAACTGGTACTGATGGGGGCATGTGACAAACACTGAGACAGATTCTAGAGGACTCTCAAGGATGGGAGGCAAATGATGACCTTCTCCTGATTCAAGCCCAGTCCCTCCCACAGTGGCAATCCTCTCACTAAAAACAGAGCCAGGGAAACAGAAGTGAAGGTGGATGAGGTGGCCAAAGGCCTGCTCTGCTATCAGATGGACTAGTGGGAGCAGCAAGAGTTCTGTGAACTGCAGAGACTGCATCCCAAATACAGACAGCTCCACTGGGGGAGAGCAAGGCCAGGGGCATTTCTCCCTGCGCTGACCTGGACCAGCTGACCGGATGAGGCAAACAGACTGGCAGAAGCCTGTGGGCAGGGGAGGGGGACTCCCAGCCTCCCCAAACCTTGGGTTTCCTGTCTGCAGATGAGGCCTTAACCTAACCCATCTCTTCTGTCCCTTCCAGCCCTAAAGCAGTCTCCAGGGCTCCCTCTCCAGACATCACTGACCATTTTGGGGGAGTAGGAGCAGTGGGAGTGGAGGGGTGTGCACTGGGGTCACTGAGCCTAGATTTCAACCTGGGGGCATAGCAAGGGGAACACCTGCGGGAGGGAGGGTGGAGGTATCAGGGCTCCAGGGGCCAGGAGAGGCCCTAGCAGACTCAGCAGAAGTGCAAAGGGAGGGCCTGAACCACCAGGAGGTAAGAGAGAGTAGGAAGCAGGTGCCCTGAGCCCTCTGATCTCAAGGAGACATCTACAGTGAGGAGGGGAGGGGTCCAAGCACAGGGTCATGATCTGATCCTCAGACCATACACTTTGGGGCACTGGAGGGGCAGCTGGAGAGATGTTTCCATTCCAAAGGTACTCGCCACCCTTCCCTCCCTTCCCCTCTCGGGGAGGTGTGGTGGGCCTGAGGACCTTGGGGGCAGTAGTCTGGGCAAAGATTCCTGCACACACAGGCCAGGTGTCTACAGATACAACTAGCTGTGCCTGTGTCCCCTCCCTTACTGGAAGCCCCTCTCCAGGTGGGGCTGGGCCTCCGCCTCCAGGCTGATTCCCCTTCCCCTGCCCCAAGCCCGCTCTGCCCAGGGGCCTCTGTCCTGTGGCATCCCTTTGCCCAGGCTGTTCATCAAGTTTTTAGACAAAGAAAGAGGGTCCCTTAGGGAGTGGGAAGTTAGCAGGTGGTAGGTCACCCCAGAATGTTCCAGAACCCCCGCCCACATGGTCTACCGCCATGCCCCTTCCAACCCCAGGAGGGACAAGACTCTCCCGCGGTACTCACATGTGTCTGGCTTGTGGCAGTTGTGTCCCTGACGGAAGTACTGTGGATTCTCAATGACCGGGATGCGGGTCATGCCGATGACCACCGTGTCTGGCCCGGCGTCCAGCGACGAGGGCGTGGTGATGCCGTGGTTGATGTGATGCAGGGGGCTGGCCGAGTCCTCCTCGCCGCTGATGACAGCCACGGGACCTGCACACCCCAGGAGAGACACAGGGCCCGGGTGAAGCCACAGCCAGCCAGTGCCCAGCCCTGCCCACGGACCCTTCCATTATTTTTTCCCATCATATTTTCCATGGGAGTAAAATCCACTAGAAGGATATTCCCCAAATGCCCTAGATTCTGAATTGACAATAACCCCTTAATTCTCTCTCATGAGAGGGAGAAAACTCTACCCCACCACACCATGGAAACAGCTGCAAAAGAAGCATGAATCTAAATAATAATGACAAGATTATTTCCTCTTTCTTCCCATCTAAGTTAGTTCAAAATAATTAAAAGTTAAATTTCTTCACTTATGTAACAACAACAGGACTTTTAAAATGGCTCGTGGTAGTATGCACCCTGTCCTTCGTCTCTTCAAGAGCTTTCAAAACTGCTGTCACTGTGGGGACTTCCCTGGTGGTCCAGCGGGGCTAAGACTGAGTTCCCAATGCAGGGGGCACAAGCTCAGTCCCTGGGCAGGGATCTGGACACCATGAGCTGCAACTAAAGATCAACTGACCTGGCACAGCCAAATAAATAAATAAATATTTTAAAAACAGACAAAGCTACTGATGCTGGGCCCACCCCCAAAGATTCTGACTCAGTTGGTCTGGGAATGTATCTTGGGCATTAAGATTTAAAGAGTTTCCTTGGGAGTCTCACGTCCAGGTAAGTCACTGGAGGCTAAGAACCTTTCCAGCGTGGCCATCAGATTCCTACAGGAGTAGGAAGCAACTTTCACTGGACAAAGAATTTGCCTGTAATACAAGAGGCCAGGTTTAATCCCTGGGTTGGGAAGATCCCCTGGAGAAGGAAATGGCAACCTACTCCAGTATTCTTGTATGGAGAATTCCATGGACAGAGGAGCGTGGTGGGCTGCAGTCCATGTGGTCGTAAAGAGTTGGACACAAATGAGAGGCTAACACTTTCATTTGTTCTCAAGCCTCCCTGGCCCAAGACAGGCTTGTATCCTGTCTTGCATAAGTCCAGTGCAGGCTTGCATCTAACCTGCACCAGCTTCCACAAATGACCGCAATGAGGCTGGAACCCTATTAGCCTATGTGCAGCTGAGCCAGCAGTTCCACTCTTTTTTTTTGGCCATGCTGGATCTTTCTTGCTGTGCACTAGTTTTCTCTAGCTGTGGTGAGCGGGGCTACTCTCTAGTTGCGGTGCTCAGGCTTCCCAATGCAGTGGCTTCTCTTGTTGAGGAGCACAGGCTGTGGGCACATGGGCTTCAGTGGTTGTGGCGTACAGGCTTTGTTTCACCGACGGCATGTGGAATCTTCCCAGGCCAGAGAGAGAACCTGTGTCCCCCACATTGGCAGAAGGATTCGTAACAAGTAGACCACCAGAGCGAAGTCCCATGTCCCACCCTTGAGAGCACTATATTTGCCCCAATGACTTCAAAGAATACCATTTGCATCTTCACCAACCCCAATGCCACCATTTTCTAAAGAAATAGCCTAGGACCTAAGGTGATCTGTGAACACAAGTTGACAAAGATAATTAATGCTACAATCTTGGTAAAGCAACGATTCTGTTTGCTGGTGAGATTCTCCCCTATGTACAAATAAAACCCCTGTGAAGTGAATTAGCTGTGACGTTTGTGGCTTTCTACAAGTGGCATTTTAAATGGCTGCTTTGCAAGACACATGGTCCCAAGACAAAGCACCTGCTGTGATTTGGTTTTGCTGCTTGAACAATATTTCCACTGCAGAAATCCATTACCTCTTACTGAGGTTTATGGGAAGAATATTTCCCATCAGATAGCAAGGTGAAGCACCAATGAGGCTGAACTAAATGGAAGATGGGTAAATGCAAACTGAGGACCCTGAGTTCTACTCCGTAAGCACAGACAGGCTTGTTATGATCTGTAACAAATGTCTGACTGTGCTTGGAGACCACTTGAAAAAGTCGCAGGAAGGAGTTGCCGAAATTCTCGCAGTCATCACGTGCCTTGCAGAAAGAGACCAGCTCCTGAAAAAACACTGTAAACTTTTTTGAAACACTTCAGAGTGATTTCCAGTTAAACACGACTAGAGCACTGGTCTTTACCTCCTCTCCACGTTAACATACAAAGGAATTAAATAAATATTGGTGCACAAAAGGAAGAGGGGAGGCAAGAGGAAATGAGGTATTTCAACAACGTCTAGGAAGATGAAAAAGCAGAGAAGCAAATCTTGCTTACAAAGAGGAGGAAGATATGGGAGAAAGGACCACATGGTTTGTGGCAGGATTATCACATAAATGAGAGCATGGCATGCATACAAGTGGACACACACACACAAGGCACAAAATTATGAAATGCCAGAACCATAAGGATAAGGAGAAGACGCTAAGAGCTCCCAGGAGGGTGGGACAGGTCATATTTCCAAAGGAACTAGAATCAGAAAGACAGCATAATTCTCCATAACAACTTCATACTGTTACTCTTACTGAGCAAATTGCTTCTAAATTCTGATGGACAAATATTCAACCTAGAATTCCACACCTAAAAATGCATTCACCCAATGGAAGGGCAAAAGAGATGTATTTGCAGACATGGAAAAGTTTACCTTGACCTTTCTTAGGAAGCAACAGCAAGTGGAAACTTCAGCCAAACAAAGGGGCAAAGGAAGAAACAGGAGTTGGGGATCCAGTTCACCAAAGACCAAGCAATGGAAGGCCCCCACACCTCAGCTCCTTCTGTTCTCAGCATTATAGGATGTGAGTTCTTATAGCAACATGGAAGAAAGGCATCAAGTCAGGAAGAGTTTGGAGACAATAGAACACTGGACATTCAAATCAGCTTTCATCGTCCATGGACAAAGAGAGTGGTCAATAAAATGTTTCAAAAGGCTGTGCTCTGGAACAGCATTGACTTTCTTAACATTATTTATTCTAGAATTTGAAAAGGGCTTAGGAAAGAGGCACAGGTAGTAGAGTCCCTCTGCAGCCGGGCTTCCCACGTGGCTCAGGGGTAAAGAATCCGCCTGCCAGTGCAGGAGACACAGGTTCAATCCCTGGGTCAGGAAGACCCCCGGAGAAGGGATGGCAACCACTCCAGTATCCTTGCTTGGGAAATCCCATGGACAGAGAAGCCTGGCGGGCTACTGTCCATGGGGTCACAAAAGGGTTGGACACAACTTAGTGAGTCAACAACCACAATAAGCCATGGAAAGGGATGGCTGGGGTTGCTCACAAAGACTAGAAAGAAATAAAAGAATAAAGCAGGTTTCAGAGCTCTGGAGGACCCACTAATTAAAATGCACACAAAAGAAAGGGGGCTGGAAAAGGATGAGGAGAAATGCTCAGAAAAGTAGAAAAGAATCAGAAAAGGCTACTGTCTTTGAAGTCAGTCTACTATTGAAGGAGAACTTCTAGAAGCTGAAGAGCATTATATACAGAGGTCATGTAAGATGAAGAATGAAATCAAGTCACTGCATCTGGCAACAAGAAGGTGGCCTTGATGAGGGTGGTTTCCACAGAACAGGGGAAGAATATGTAACAAGTCAAAAAGGGAGAAGAAGGTAAATAGGAAAGAAAAGGTCTGAAAGTTAAAGACTCAATCAAGAGATCCAACATATAATTAAAAGGAGGGAGACAGAGAGAGGAAGAGAAAAATGAAAGACTAGGGGAAAAAAAAAACTATGGAAAAATTTGCCCACATACTGTCTAGTCAGTTCCCAAAACAATTAACACACACACATACAGTAGGCTGAGTAGCTAGAAAAATTACCATCCTTATCATCATGTTTATTATTGAACGGTTCCCATGTATCGGGCTCTGGAACATTCACTTCTTTATTTATACTGCCTCTGGGAGGTTGGTATCAATTTCTCCCCATTTTATAGATGGGAGCATGGAGGCATAGAGCAGTGACATGACCAAGGACAGACACTAGCGAAGAAGTGGGGATGCTGGAATTCAACCCAATGATCTGGCCCCAGAGCCTGTGTGCCATTCCATAGGGCTGCCCTCTTGAAGGCACAGACTGAGAAAATGGACTTGTTCAAAGGGACATTTGATTGATTCTGGTTCATTCTCCTGCTTATGAACAGCTGCTTTCAGAGGCAGGTCCCTGAGATCCTTTTTTAAAGATGTCCCTCTTGAACCTTGAGAATGGGGACCAGAGTGTGTCACTTCATTAGACTCACCCAGATAGATTACACACAATTCATCTCCCCCTCTCCCCGAGGCTGTAAGCACTCTTACTCAACTTCACCCACATCAGAAAGAGCTCAGTGCCGTCAGTCTGCTGTCCAGTCCTCAAGGCCCTCTTACTCACCTCTGCTTGGCCATAAACCACACTCCTTGAAATACAGACCAATCAAGAGTCCACAGACCCATCACTTCCAAGGTGTGAGAGAAGCCTGCAGCTTGTTCCCACCTGTGGGTGCCCAGTCCAGCATTGCTTCCCAGTAGGGCTACAGCTGGTGCTGAGCAAGGTACATCCTCCTTGGAGAGAGCTGTTCTGGGTATGGCAGAATATGTGGCATCCCTGGACCTAGGCATGACAAGCCAGTCTGAGGTTCATCCACTGTAGTGAAGGGACCACTCTGGGAGGGGATAATGCTAGTAGGGGAGGCCGTGTATGTGTAGGGGCAGGGAATATACCAGAACTGTCTGTACCTTTCCCTCAATTTTGCCATGAACCTCAAACCACTCTTAAAAATAAATAACAAGATAAGTTTAAATTAATGTTTTTAAAAAGCCAGTCTTAGAACTTCTCCAGTGGTCCAGTGGTTAAGAGTCTGCCTGTCAATTCAGGGGACACGGGTTTGATCCCTGATCTGGGAAGATCCCACGTGCTGAAGGGCAACTAAGCCCGTGCCCACACCTACTGAGTATTTTCTCTAGCTCCTGTGCTCTGCAACAAGAGAAGCCACTGCAAGGGAAGCCTGCACACCTCAATAGAGAGTAGCCCCTGCTCCCCGCGACTAGAGAAAGCCCATGTGCAGCAATAGCAAAGACCCAGCACAGCCAAAAATAAATAAACACAAATGTTCCTAAAGCCAGTTTTCCCACACAAGACATAACACACTTCCACATACCCTCTTGGGGTGACAAAACTGCCCCAGATTGAGAACCGCTGATAGAGGTAACCAGCATCAACCCTAAGAAACAATCTCCCTTTCCGAGTCTGGCCAATTTCCCTGTCACTTGCTTCATGGGGAAAATCACAGACTTGTGGTCCCTCTGGGAAACAAATCATTTCCCCTTACCTGAATATCCCCAGAAAAAGAATCTATTAAGATATAAAGAAGGGATGTGTAATTCAAGAGACATCTCAGCTGTCTAGGGAGCTTTCTTCTCTTTCCTGAGCCCCAAGGCAGGTCAGGAGGAGTCAAGCTTGCTGTATTCTGAGCTCTCAACACACACACACACACACACACACACACACACACTGTCTAGTATCTGTGATGGGTCTCTCTGCTGTCACTAATCCATTCCTCATTACCCAATTATTTTGGTATGCAGTACTAATAAACAAAAAGAAATAAGCCAGCTTACAGTCTTTCTGGTAAGTTCAAGCTTTGGAGAGAGACCTGAAGGAAGACAGGTCTGCTGAGACACTCCCCATCACATGATTCTCTTCCCAAATAAGTGCTTTTTCCTTTCCTTCACACCAGTGGTAGGTTTTCATCTTTCAACTACACCATAGTAGAACCAATGAATAATTAGAGGAAGCTTGATGACACTAATAGGTTCTGGCCCAGCAGGATGGTCCAAACTGTCTTTCTCTTCCCCCTCCCTGCTCCTTCTGCAGGAAAAAATAAGGGAGCAGATCCAAGAATGGCTCAGATTTTCACAAGTGGTGGATTCCAATGCAGGGCTCAGTATCCCACAGAAAGCAAAGGCATCCCATGGGAACAGGACAGGGACTTTCCCTGCAGTGAAGTAAGTGCCGACCCAAGTAGGTGGGGCCCCATCGCAGGGGAGCTGGGGGCTGCAAGCCACACCAGGACCCGAAGGGCAACTTCAGAAGCCTTGGCTTAATCAGGGTTCAAGTACAAAAGGTGAGAGGCGGGGGGACGTGTATCACACACTCTGAAAGAGGAAAAGGCAGCAGCCAGCCTGGTCATGCATTACCGTGGAAACATGTTCTGCCCATTTTGGATCAAGGGGAGGACCTCCTTGAAATCAGCTCTCTCCAGTGTTTCCCATCCTCGTCACTTAAATTCCCTTCTGTTCCACCAACTCTCTAACTTACAAGTGTTAACAATTCTCAGATATTTGGCCCCAAGAACACCCAGCATTGACACTCCACTCTGGCCTTTTCCCAGTCAATGTGTGGAAGGGGAATCTCCCATTCCCAAAGGAATGACCTAGAGTCCCAAGGATGTGGTTATAACAAATGGGGAAAGGAAGGGAAAATTAACTTTTAACCAGTCAGCCCTAAAGGAAATCAATCCTTAATATTCATTGGAAAGACTGATACTGAAGCTGAAGCTCCAATACTCTGGCCCCCTGATGTGAAGAACTGACTCATTGGCAAAGACCGTGATACTGGGGAAAGATTGAGGGCAGGAGGAGAAGGGGATGACAGATGAGTTGGATGGCATCACCAACTCAATGGACATGAGTTTGAGCCAGCTCCAGGAGATACTGAAGGACAGGGAAGCCTGGTGTGCTGCAGTCTATGGCGTCACAGAGTCAGCCACAACTTAGCACCAAAGAGAAGCTGTAAAGTACTTCCCTTAATTGAAAGAGTAAAACTTCTTCATTTAGAAGGAAAGAAAAAAATTGTAAGCTGAGATTGCTAAGATTCAGAGTAAGGACCAGTCTTCTATAGGTGAAGTTGTGAAGAAGGAAAAAGGAACTTATGCTGGTTTTGCTGTCACACCTCAAACTGAAGAAATTATAACCACAATGCATAGTGAGTGCAAGGTTAAGAAGGATAGGCACTAAATATATACAATAAGATACTGTGAGAGAGAAATCACACCCATGTAACCTTTATTGCAGTATATTATTATAATTGTTCTATCTTAATTATCAATGCCATCAATCTCTGCTGCTGCTAAGTCGCTTCAGTCGTGTTCAACTCTGTGTGACCCCATAGACAGCAGCCCAACAGACTCCCCTGTCCCTGGGATTCTCCAGGCAAGAACACTGGAGTGCGTTTCCATTTCCTTCTCCAATGCATGAAAGTAAAGAGGGAAAGTGAAGTTGCTCAGTCATGTCCGAATCTTAGCGACCCCATGGACTGCAGCCCACCAGGCTCCTCCATCCATGGGATTTTCCAGGCAAGGGTACTGGAGTGGGGTGCCATTGCCTTCATCAATCTCTAACTGCACCTGATTTATAAATTAAATTTTATCATTTGTGTTGCTTAGTCACTAAGTAGTGTCTGTCTTTTTTGTGACCCCATGAAAAGTAGCCCACCAAGCTCTTCTATCCATGGAATTTCCAAGGCAAGAATACTAGAGTGGGTTGCCATTTCCTCCTCCAGAGGATTTTCCCAACCCAGGGATTGAACCTGTGTCTCCTGCATTGCAGGCAGACTCTTTACCACTGAGCCACTTGGAAAGGCCAAACCGTATCATAGGTATGTATATATAGGGAAAAACATAGTATATCTAAAGTTTGGTTCTATCTTCACTTCCAGATCTTCAATGGGGGTTTCAGAATGCATTCCCCATGGATATGGGGTCAGGGGGCTACTGTACATCCATAGGAAATGAAAACACTGTGGCAAAGAGATAGCTGCACCCTCATGTTCAGAGTAGCATTACTTACAATAGACCAGAATGCAAACAACCTGTCTACTGACGAATGGATAAAGTTGAATCCTACATGCTTATGGAGCTCCCCAGGTGGCTCAGTGGTAAAGAATTCATCTACCAAGCAGGAGACGTAGATTCGATCCCTGGGTCAGGTTATCTTCCTTGGAGAAGAAAACGGTTACCCGTTTCAGTATTCTTGCCTGGAAAATGCCACGGACAGAGAGGCCTGGTGGATTATAGTCCATGAGGTTGCAAAAGAGTCAGGCATGACTTAGCAACTAAACCACAATACATATATATATATATATATATACACACCCAGTGTGTGTATGTATGTGTATGTGTATGTATATATATGTGTGTGGGTGTGTATACATACATACATATAATGGAATTGGTATATATCAAGCAGTTTTGATAACAATATCAAATGGAATATTATTTAGCCATTGAAAAGATGGAAACCCTGCCATTTGCGGCATGAATGGACCTTAGGGGCATTATGCTAAGTGAATTAAGGCAGGAAAAGACAAATACCATAAGATTGCACTTATATGTGAAATCTTAAATGAACAAACAAAAAGAAGTTCCAGGGATATAATGCACACCATGGTGACTACCGTTAACAGTACTGTACTGTGTATTTGAAAGTTGTAAGAGACTATATCTTAAAAGTTCTCATTACAAGAAACAAACTTTCTAACTGTGTGTGGTGATGGATGTTATCATTTCACAATATACATAGGTACTGACTCACTAGTTGTGCACCTGGAACTAGTATAATAAGACAATGTCATGCATAATTTACATCACAATTTAAAAAAAAAGTGTGTGATCTGCCACTTTGTCTTTTTCCTGCCTTGGCAGTTGCTGAAGCATGAGGCAGAGCCCCAGGCAACCTCCATCCTGAGTGAAACTAACATAGAGTTGAGGTCTCCAGCCGACTCTTGGTGCACGTGTGGCGTAAGTGAGAAATACAGCTTTGTTGTTTTAAGTCATGGAGACTGGCAGAGGTGCTGTTTGTTATCACAGCATAACCCAATTCAGCTGACTCATACAGGAATGAAGTCATCTCGCACTTAACAATGTTACTTTAATCCTTTGGTTTAGACAGTGAGCATGCTTCACACCATCCTCAACAAAATCGCCTTATGCAAAGGATGGGTTTATTGTCCTCAATGATGTGATTCATCTTAAAATGCCTCTTCCCAATTCTCCGTCCCCAAATTAAACTCTAACTAATCTAGTTCCACAAACAGCCAGATCATGGCCTCTTCTGTTGAAAAAAACTCCGCCCTACTTCAATCTGACTTGGGAAGTATAAGAAAACAAACCTGGATGGGTCTCATGATTTTTTAATGTGTCAGAATGAGGCAAACAAGCCAACCTTCAGATTAAGGAATGATTTTTTTTTTTAAACTTCAGCCTTTTCCTACTGATAAAAATCAGACCATGACATGTCCCTGATGGGTAAGAGCTCTGCATCAACAAATCCAGGAGCAGAACTCATAAAATGGAATAAGTGAAAGCACAACAAACACAATTAAAAACTCAGCCATGCTCAGAGAGGGATTCCATTTACTGTTTCATAAAAAGAGCTTAGTCCTTGGAGCCAAACAAAAGAAAATCAGTTTCTTAATTTTTATTGGCAGGGGTGGGTCAGAGGCCAAATGAACATAGGCTGAGCCCAAGAGCATAGGTAAGGACAAGTCACCAACTGTCTGTTCCTGGACTGGCTGACCCGGTCCCTCCCCTCTCTGTCTCCTCTAGCTTCCTGACAGTCTTTGCCTCTGATCTTTGGGGCTTGCTGGGTCCTGCAGGCTGGCTAACAAGGCGAGCTCTCCTCACCTCTGTGCTCCTCTGCCTGAATCATTTCCCAAAAGATAAGCTTTATTCTCTGGCTTCTATTCCCTCCCAGCCTCTTACAGGAGCCAAAGACTTTGTGCCTGCCTGGTAGCATTCATAGCTTGGAGGTATTGCTCGGTGGCTGAAAATGATGCCGGTAAACAGCCACGCGGAGAATGCACATGTAAGGGAAAGGAAGGCAGGACTGGGCTCTCTCTGAACATTCATTTTCCTTATCTCAGTTAATCATCACAACAGCCCTGAAGGTAGATCCTGTTATCCCTGTAAGGCAGTGGAGGAAATTGAAGCTCAAGGATTCATCATATGTCCAAGGTCACGTGGTTAATAAACAGTAGGCCGGCTTAGGTCTATCTGACTTCAAAGTTTGGGCTCATTTCCCTGCATCATGCTGCCTGACCCTCCAGCATTGTTTTTCTGACACTGGAAAAAGTTATAATGGGTCAACCATAGCTCCTTCCCAATCTTCATTCCCTTGTAACTCATTTGTAGGGAACTGGCTTCACTGAGGAGGAGAGCTCACAACATTTCAAAGGAACTTTAGACCCACAACCCACGCACCCAGTTGTAGCTAGCAGAGGTAACCTGGAGTTCATAGACAGGGTGGCAGGCAGCAAGGGGCCTGAGAAGGTGGAAATAGGCAGCCTGGAAGAAAGGCAATTGTCATCATCTTTCTCCAAAGACTTTATACAGACAGTGTTTTAGAACCTTCCAGGCACAAACAGAAAGTGAGTAATCACCTTCCTATTGCATATATAAGCCAACTGAAGTACAAAATGCTGGTGTTTTTGTCCAAGGCCCTATAAACAGATTATAGCTCAAGTCTCAACTTTTCTAAGCATTAGCCACTTGACTAGTCAATATTACCCCAAAGTAGAGGTATTTATTTCCTCCAAAGACTTCTCCATAGATTTCCATACATATAGCTGATTCATTTTGCTATACAGCAGAAACCAAGACAACAAGGCAAAGCAACTATACTCCAAAGGAAATTAATTGGAAAAAAAAAAAAAGAATTATGCAGAGATTTTCCCCATCCTTTTGGGGACTGTGGGTGAATAGAGGGAAACATCATTTCTGAGCTTCCTGTACTCAGTCCTGCCATGATGGATCAACAATGTCTCCATGTCCTTCACCCACTCACTCATGTCTGATTTTTCACTAACGTAACTGTATTGCATCATCAGATTGCAACACTAAGACCAAGAAAAGGAGAGCCCAGATTCCGAGAGCTAGGCCTGGATGCCTCTAGCTTCACCCAGTTCACAAAAGGGAAACAATAGCTGAAACCTCATTGGCTGACCTGTGGATGGTTTCAGCGTGAGGTTCTTTAAATCAAAGAGAGGCATGACTAGGTAGAGGGCTTCCCTGGTGAAGAGCCCGCTTGCCAACGAAGGAGAAGTGGGTTTGATCTCTGGGTTGGGAAGACTCCCTGAAGAAGGAAATGGCTGCCCACTCCTGTGTTCTTGCCTGGAAAATCCCATGGACAGAGGAGCCTGGTGGGCTACAGTCCACGGAGTCTCAAAAGAGTCGTTGTTGTTGTTTAGTCACTAAGTCATGTCCAACTCTTTCTGACTAAACAACTAGCTGCAACTAAACAACACAATGAGTTAGAAGAGACAGAGATGAAATTTCTTGAGGAGAAACTTGGGCCCTTAAAGGCACTGGCTCACAGGGGGCTTCTGCACTAGAAAAGCTTCCCATAGTTGCCTGGGTCTCATGCACTGCTTTCTAAGCAATCGCTTATCCAAGGTATGTCAGGCAGAAATCCCTTTCATGGTATTTCTAAGTACATGTGGAGTGATGCCATGGCATACTGCCACCTATAAAAAATCCTGCTTCCTTCTGCAGAGTGATGGCCTTATGTACTCAAACAAAACACTATGAAATAGCTGATGTCTGCTGAGCCCGTAGTCACCACTGGGCACTGTCCTGTCTCATTCAAGTCTCACAGTGGCTCAGTGAAGTGGGTCCTATAATTACAGTCAGAGCTGCTGAGTAATCTGCCTCAGGTCACACTGCATCGTGTTCAAGCTGGAGCCGTTGGACTCCAGAGTCCATAATCTTAATCACTCCCCTAACTGCCTTACGGTGTGTGCGTGCGTGCTGAGTCGCTTCAATTGTGTCTGACTCTGTGTGATCCTATGAACTGTAGCCCAACAGGCTCCTCTGTCCATGGGATTCTCCAGGCAAGAATATTGGAGTGGGTTGCCAGGCCCTGCTCCAGGGGATCTTCCTGATCCAGGAATGAACCTACATTGCTTATGTCTCCTGTATTGGTAGGTGGGTTCTTTACCACTAGCACCACCTGGGAACATAACTATATAGTCTCAAACCAGTGAGGTCTAGAATAAAAACACTTCAATAAAATCTCCAATGCCCCTAACCCAAAGATGCTGCAAGGAGGTCTGAATTTAGACTGGAGAGAAACTATGAAAGTCCCATGGTTTCTTCCAGACCAATCTGAGATTGTGAACTCCTCCCAAACACAGACTCACCCAGCTCTCCCTGGGCTGGGCACAGATCCCATCAGCCAAAAGGAATTTCTTATGTCAGCCAAAAGGAATTTCTCCCTTTACTGGTAGATGCTCAGTGGAAAGGTCTGAGAACTCCTAAGAGCCCCTAGCAGGGAGGGACATGAGAGTTACAGACCCTAGAGCCTTTTAGAATGCAGATCTCATGATGTGGTACATTAAAAGCCATAGTCTAGGACTTCCTTACTGGTCCAGTAAAAATCCACCTTGCAATGCAGGGGGGACATGCTCAGGGAACCAAGAATCCCACATGCCTCAAAGCAGCTAAGCCTGCACACATCAAATACTGAGCCCTCATACCACAATTACAAAGTCTGTGTGCCACAACAAAAAATCCCCCATGACGCAGTGAATATTCTGCATGCCCAACTAAGACCTGACACAGCCAAATAAATAAATGTTTACAAAAAAAAAAAAAACAAAAAACCATCATCTAAAATCAGTGGAAACCCCTAAGATCTGTGTAGCATATATTATTGCTCCAAGACATTTTCCTATCCTTGAACTTCCTTAATCACCTGTGGGATACTCAAGCAACCCAATGAGATACTCAAGATAGAGACTGCCTTCTCCATTTTACAGATGAGGAAACTGAGGCTTAGAGTTGTTGAAGTGACCTAAAGCATAGTTGGGAAAAGCTATGGCTTCAGTCCAGCTCTTCCGATTCTCCATCCAGTGTTCTTCAGAGCTCACATCAAACTTAATTCCTCTAGAAACCTAAGGGGTGGCCATGCATTCAATTCTCCATCTGGGGAATAAGATGCAAACTGGTGTCTTTGGGAACTGTGAGGACTCCCCACCAGATGGATCTTTGCAGAAGTTGTTTGGAGATTTCATGAGTTTGGCTGCAAATCTCTTCTAAAATTAGAAACCCACAAGAGTGACTTAGAAACCATGGGGCCAACGCACATGAAAGAGAAGCAGAATAAACCCAGACAAAAGGAAAGTCTGCCTTACAAAAGGCCGTGAAGGTCAAAGTTGGTCCCATGCGTGTCCAGCAAAATTATCCCAAAGAATGCAGATTATTGGGGTTGTCACTTGAAGAGACAACAGGGCTATCAAGACACGCCCAGATTTCTCTGTGGTCTCCAGGTGGAGACCCAGGGTTCTCCGTTGATGCCTTTGGAGGTCAGCAGTTCCTGACCCTACATCTGCTGAGGGCTGTGCGCACCCTGAACCTTGCACTCTCTCACTGCGGACCGCAGACCCCATCCTTGCAGAGAAGATGGAGAGTTGCCAGTGCCTCTTGGCCCTTCCACGGTCTCTCACCTACTGCTTACTGGACCAGGGTTTGGCACCTGCCTATCTTGGTAGGTACATCTCCCAGGTTTGACTATCTTAAAGGCAGGAACTCCACAAAGACTGTACATCTGGCACTCAGGGTCCTATGATAGGAGGCTTTCAGCCTGCATCCTTGGCAAGGATATCCTCATGGACAAGTCGCCAAGCCATCCCATGAAATTCTACTTTGGAACTTAGTTATTCCATTCATCCATATGGCTCTTTCCTGACTACTGTTGAGGTTTGTTGTTGCTGTTGTTGTTCAGTTGCTGAGTCATATCCAACTTTTTGCAACCACATGGATGGTAGCCCACCAGGCTCCTCTGTCCATGAGATTTCCCAGGCTGGAATACTGGAGTGGGTTGCCATTTCCTTCTCCAGGGGATCTTCCCAGCCCAAGGATCCAACCTACCTGCATCGGCAGGTGGGTTCTTTACCACTGAGCCACCTGGGAAGCCTGATGATGAAGTTGCTGTGCGTGCTTAGTTGCGAACTCATGTCTGACCCTTTGCAACCCCATGGACTGTAGCCCACCAGGCTCCTCTGTCCATGGGATTTCCCAGGGAAGAATAGTGGAGTGGGTTGCCATTTCCTTCTCCAGGGGATCCTCCCAACCAAGGGATGGAACCCTCGTCTCTAGTGTCTCTTGCATTGGCAGGTGGGTTCTTTACCACTAGCGTCACGTGGGAAGCCCTAGGGGTGGTACATGGAAGATGCCACACCAAGGAAGGAGAGGAAAGAAGGCAGCCCAGAGAAGGATGCCAGCCCCCAGCAAACACTCTAGCTTTGGGGTCCATCACCACTCCTCCCCACAAACAGTCACTGCCTCATCACAGAGGACGCATCTTCCCTCCTGCCCTACAGACACCGCCTCTCCTGGTTCGGTGGCCGTCACCTGGGAGGCACCTTGAACCCTGGCCGCTGCCTCTTCTCCGCACACACTTGGGCAGCGATCAAGCAAGAGCCTCCGCAGCCCCTACTAATCTCTCAGCTCACTCCTCCCTTTAGCAGACAAGCCATAAAAATGATATAAACGTTTCATCTGAGTGGTGCTGCCGCAGGAACTGGGGAGACTGCAGAGGATCCATCGATCTCCAGCATGTGAAGGTACGAATACAACACCGAAATCAATCAGAATCACACTGTATCAGCTCTGTGATCACCTCCCTTGTATGGCACGCTTTACATGCTGTCGTATCTGTGCCTGTTCACACACCTTCCCTCCAAGCCCCCTGCAGGGAGCCACACTCTCTAAGAAGCCCCTTAAGTGACACAGGGCAAGGCAGTGATGACCCAGGCACGCTCCCCACCAGGCCCTCATGAACGTGCTGGAAATTCCACGCATGTACTCACAGATGCACTCCTGAGCAAGAATACAGATTGACGCACACGTAAAGAACACTAGTTTATTGGTCATAGAACGGGTGTGTACGGAGACTTATGAGTCTACATTTCTTTACAATTTTGACCCTTCTCCATCTCACAAAAGTATCTGCATGCATGTATATAATATACTAAAGTATAATATATCAAAGACATCAGACACTCAAACTGAATACCCCAAAAAGGGGTGGTGAGGGCGATTCTAGTAGTAGTGAGTTAGCCCTTTACTTTTCTAAAGATGGACACATAAGCCAGACTCGTGCAAAGGAAAAAAAAATCCAAAGATATAACAGCTAGTCTGAAAATGAATATTCTTCTTCAACTCTCTGACTTTCAGCAATCACTTTTAAGGTGTTATTCTTATACTGACTTCCAGATTAGGAAATATTATTAAACCTCCCAATCCATAAAAACGTCTCATTTTCATGGGACCTCCTCATTGAAACCCTGCTTCCTGATGAATCCATTAACCAAAAGGAGGTTCAGGTAAGGAATAAAACCCTGTCAAAGAGATAGCATCTCCTCATTTAGCTCAGATATGCTTTGTTCTTAATTACTGAAAGGTGAATGACCATACATCCTGATTTTCCCAGGACAGTCCTTCTTTACGCATGTTGTTCCAGGAATTATCAACAGTGCATCCTTTGAATTGGATGATAAATGATATTTGTTGCTGTTGTTTAGTTGCTAAGCCATGTCTGACTCTTCTGCAACCACATGGATAATAGCCCCTCAGGCTCCTCTGTCCATGGCATGTCCCAGGCAAGAATACTGGAGCGGGTTATCATTTCCTTCTCTGGGGCATCTTCCCGACCCAGGGATTGAATTCCCATCTCCTGCACTTACAGGTGGGTTCTTTATCACTGAGCCTCCTGGGAAGCCGGATGAATGAGAGTTTTCCTAATTAAAGTACGTGCTGTGTGTTAGAGGTGGAGGGTGGAGAAAAAGCAGTCATGGGTAGGCTCAGTTGCTGTTCCAGACACCAGACACAAGGGGGCGATACCACAAGTGAAGCAGTGAACCACTCTGACCAACTTGCCTCCACTGTAACTTTCTAAACTCCTTTTGAAGCGGTCTTTGGAGGGACCTGGCATGCATCTTCAAACTATCCATATAGGACACTGTCCTTCGTGGGCAATAATAGATATCACTTGATGATGATGAAGCAGCCATCGACCATCCGTTCCCTGTTCTCCCTCTGTTCCCTCCTCCCTCCCCGCTTCCTCGGGCTACAGGTCAATCAATCTTAGGCCATCTTGATCTACTTGGAAAGCTTAACTGCCATGAAGCTAAACCACTGTCCTCTGGCTCCAATCTCTTAGAGAAATTAGTGCCAATGGAAGTGTCAGCATCAATTTCATAATGTTATTGGATGAAGGCAAGGCTGGGCCAAGTCCCGTATTCCTGACGGGCTATCAGAGTGATGAGGATTATGGGTTAGGAGACAGACAGCTCTGACAGGAAAGGCAATGACTCAAGATCAATTAGACTGACAAGCCTATCTTTAAGCCATATCACTTAGTGCTGACACCGTACGTTCCCCACAGAGATGTGAAATACTGGATGCAGACTTCTCCTGGTGTCTCCAGGGGTAACTAGAGAGCCTGGAGTTTTGCAAAGCAGCCCTTGGTCCTACACCTTTCCCGAGAGAATCCGAGCAAACGATTCTAACAAAAGAGACGGATTTTGCTTTCCTGATGGGAAGAATGACAATCTGGCCCCCGTTTTCCTTTTTCTTTTTTCTTCTTTTTCCTGCCTTCTAAAGAAAATGTCAAGATAAAATGTAGGCTACGTATTTAAATTTAATTCCTCTGCAGAGTTAAGGGATGTCTTGGGATTATTAAAATGGAAATCAAGATCTTGTAAAAGTCAAACCATCCTAGCAGGAGAGGAGATTTGTCACAGAAGGCAAGAGCAACAGATGGAGGCCACAAGGGCCCCGGGTTCTAATCCAGGTTCTCAGCCCAGCATTGCTGTGAATACAACTGTTTGAAATCAGGAACTGGTCACGTCATTTCTCTGGAGCTTCAAATGCCTCATGGAAGGTCAACCATAACCTCCTGCTGCCCAGCAATGCCGTGAGGAAATGAAATGCCAACAGTGCCAAGGGTAACAGAGGGATCAGAGATTCTTTAAGACCTTTCAAGGTGTGTAGAAATGGCTCCCCCCCCCCCCCCCTCGCCCCTTTGCTTGATAGAAGATGTACAGAATCAACCCTGGAGCTGAGAATGCAGTTGATGGTGAGACTGAAGACAGAAAAAAGCCAGTCTTTTCTCCTGCTAAGTGAACCACGTGCAGAGAACATGGAAGTGATGCTTGAGCTACTTCTCTATTTTAAATCCTCTAGCGTAAAGTTTACTTTCCCTAGCTCTCATGAGCTTATGTTCCCAGGGCAACAGAATAATTTTAGAGCCCGTGAGGTTATAGCTATTTAAACAGGTTTGCTTTATTATTTTTTAATTGCTTAACAATATTGTTCGTTAACATTCTATTAAAAATTCCACAGTATTTCGCAATGGAATTTAAAATTCACCCTAGTTTAACGTGCTCATTTCAGAATACGTGTGTGTTGATGGGGTTAGCAAACACCAATATTAATTAGCTGATCTTGACACTGACCTAAGAGGCGAGGCAAAGCAAACCAACATATAGAGGAAGCCTAAGCTGGATAATGTCAACTCTGGCCAGAGGCTGTTGTCAGTATAACCTGGAACTGCTGACTTCCCAAACACACTCAGAACATTGCCCTAATATGCAAATGTGTGAATCAGGAGACTCCTTCCAAATGTGAAAGTGACAGTTGCTCAGTCATGTCTGACTTTTTGTGACTCCATGGACTGTACCCTGCCAGGCTCCTCTGTCCATGGAATTCTCCAGGCACGAATAGTGAGTGAGTAGCCTTTCTCTTCTCCAGGGGATCTTCCCAACCCAAGGATCCAACCCAGGTCTCTTGCATTGCAGGCAGATTCTTTACTCTCTGAGCCACCAGGGAAGCCTTCCAAGATGGGATTGGGAACTCATGTAATTTTTATTAGAATTATATATTTAAAAAAAAGAAGACCCTTTAAAGATGTGGTAATGTAACTGAGGGTCTTTTAAGGTCATTCCCAGGTGGTGCAGTGGTAAAGAATCCTCCTGCCAATGCCAGAGACACAGGAGATGTGGGTTAAATCCCTGGGTCAGGAAGATCCCGTAGAGAAGGGAATAGCAACCCACTCCAGTATTCTTGCCTGGAGAATCCCAGGGACAGAAGAGCCTGGTGGGCTAAAGGTCATGGGGTCAAAAAGAATCAGACATGACTGAGCATGCATGCAACCAATTGATAGAGGGGCTGGGGGCAGAGAAACTTGACTGTTAGAAGTTCTCGCTAATCAAGATGGTGCAGAATCAATGACTCATCATCTCTGGAATTGCTGGACAAAACTGTCAGAAAATACTAGAGGGTAAACAAGTGTTGTTGGGCACACATACGGGTTCACAGAGAGTCTGTAACTGGAATGTTTTTTGACTTCAGATGTGATACATATGTCTTTTCAAAGTTTCACTAGGTAGGCTGAGTGATTCATAAATATTACATATGTGCATATATTCATATACATATACACACCACACACAAGCACACACACCAGTGAAATGGATATTATCTCTGAAGCATTTCCTATACTCCAGGCACGGGCCTGGGTGCTCTTGTATTTTCTGATTTAATAAACTACTCCTGGATGAGTATCATTATGGCCAAAAAATTGTCCCAAACAATGTATAAATATTGCCTGTCTCACCCTTACAATCTTTCAACAATTATCTCCATATTATAAACAAAGAAATGGAGGCTCAGAACTATTTTATTCCGCTCTCCACAGTCCTTCAGCTGGTAAATGATGAAGCTGAATTCAGATCTAGAGACTATCTCATGCCAAGGCCAGGAGTCATCCCTTAACATAGTCTGCCAGAAGTTAACCTTCTAAGAAAGTTACCCTTTTTAAGAAAGCTTTAAAAAGCAATATGAAGGGTGAGAAAGCATATTTAAGGTTTTCCTTGGGTCTGTTGCAGGATTTCCATCATATCCACTCTCTAATTTTATTTAAATGTGTCCTGGTGGTTTAGCCTTGATACTCAAAGCCCATCGGATTCTAATTATTGACCAACCGCAACTCCCACTACTAATTGAGTAAAAATTCTGGCTTTTTGTTTGTTTGTTATTCTCCATATAAGTGATCTATATTCCTATCCTGGTCATACCTGTGTTCCAGCCCAAGCCACTCGCCCTGATGCCTCCAGTCCCCACATCAGATCCTATACTTCCCAGGAGCCAGCCCAATTCCCATCATCACCATGAAGCCTTTCTTGAACACCTGCCTCTCTCTCTGCTTTCTCCTTATCCCACTCTCCTGGCCACCCCTTCTCTAAATTTTTGCAGCACTTCTGAAAATCAAGGTTTTCCTCTTACTCCTCTTGTCTCCTTCAATTGATGCTTATTTTCTGCAAAGCCAGAAAAAGGCTCACAAAAAGGGAGAAGCTGGTTCTGAGGTCATTTTTTTTTTATTCCTCTCGACTGAGAAAAGATAACAGTGATGATGTCTAGGTCATGAGCATTTACCTACTTGATTCATGCATCAAGTCACTTAACCCCTCAAAGTATTTATTTCCTTATCTATAAAATGGGGTTAATAATAGTAACAACCTCATCAGGTTATTGTTAGAGTTAAATTCAATATTTATGTAAACCACTTGGCTTGGTATAAGTACTCAGTACCTACCAGAAAGTAAAAAAAACAAATGCAAATGGAAGTTAGCTAACTCAAGAATGTTGCTGTTGATACTTTTAACCTCTACACTAATTACTGATTTGAGAGCTTCCTTTTTTTTTTTTTTTTTAATATGGAGATAAATGACAGCGTTTGCATTTCTGAAAGTCCCCCATTCCATGCTGGGGAATTAGAATGAACCAATGTTTCTCATCTCTGATCAAAGAAAGAGTACTTAATGATGCAAAAAAAGAAATGAGCTTAGTTAGAGATAGAAAAGAGGATCTTAACTGACAGACAGGCTAACTCTTCTTGGCTTCCGTGACTTTAGTCTGATTTATCACCCATCCAGGAATTTGGTAGGGATACAATAAATGTCAAAGGGCAGCACTGCCCTCTAAGCTGGATGGACACAGGTCCCTGATTTCCATACAGAAAGGCAAAGGGCAGAGTAAGGGAGGTAATGAATATTTTCCAGGTGTTCATCTGAAATAGCCAAAAGGACTGGACGGGATGTACACAGCACTTGATCTTGGGTTCCTCATCCCATATCCTGTTCTTCGGAGAAGCTGGGGGAAGAACAAGCATGGTGTCATCTCTCCATCTCCCAGTGATAGGAAACGGGTTCACAGGGGCAAGCACGCATGGCTAGGGGAATAAAAAGGTCAATCTGACCCACCTCTGTTAGACTTAAACACCCCTTCTCCAGTCTTTGGGCAGGCATATGACTTCCATAGCCCCAGCATACTAAAGCTCACGGGCATCTTTTGAAGGGGCACCTGGACTTCCACTGCCAGGGGTCTCAGGGGCTGCCATGTCAAAAAGCTGAGTCTCCCCTCTGACCAGGCACTGTATGATATTGTAGGTTAAATGTAATCAATGCTGATTGTAATCATTAGGAATTAAAAGATTTCTTCTAGTAGTGAGCTAAAAATGGCTTATGCTAATAAACCCACAAGCAATGAGAAGGGAAAGTGAAAAGTCTTTGGGTAATAGGTCCAGGAGTGGAGGCAGTAGGGAGGGTTGTGTTTGTGCAGAAAGCTGCCAGCAGCCTTGACCGCAGAGGTGTCATGGTAACAGAAGCACTCATTCCTGGAACAGCTTGTCAGACTCCAAGTATCTGACCACCAAGGGGCAGGAAATTAAATAGACTGTGGGTCCAAGGGTATTGGCTGACAAGATCTGGGGGCCTCATCAGCTATGTGACTTTAGGTAAGTTGCTTAACCTCTCTGGACTTTGGTTTCCTCATCAGTAAAACTAGAGAATAAGTGCACATCTTAAGACAGTTCATTCACAAATTTTATTAAGTACTTACCATGTGCCAGACACTGTTCCAGAGACTGGAATAGCACAGTGAGCAGAACAAAGCCCCTCTCTTGTGCAATTAAGCTTCCAGGGGAAGGGGACAGATTGTGGATAAGCAAATCAATAAATGCTTGTCAGGTAGGAATAAGAGCCATAAAGAGCTATGTAGCAGTGTAAGGGGGACAGTCAGGGATGGAAGCTAATTTTATATATGGGGCTTCCCTGGTGGCTTAGTGGTAAAGAATCTGCCTGCAATGCAAGAGACACTGGTTTGATCCCTAGGATGGGAAGATCCCCTGAAGGAGGAAATGGCTATCCACTCCAGTATTCTTGCTGGGAAATCCCATGGACAGAGGAGCCTGGCAGGCTACAGTCCATGGGGTCCCAAAGAGTTACACATGAGTTAGTGAGATTTAGAGGATCCAGTGGGTTCAAATGACCTGCCCTGCAGTTAGCACATGGCTGATTCATGAGGTAAGGAAGGCAGAAAGCCTGGATCCTCCTAAATAGTGGAAGTGTTGAACTTTGGGGATGCTGATGGCTTAAGCAGTTTCCTGGGAGTAATACACAATATCCTGGAAAGCAGGGGTCCCAACCTCTGGGCCACAGACCAGTACCTCCTATCAGATCAGCGGTGGCATCAGATCAGGAACAAAGGGCACAATGAATGTAATGCACTTGAAATAATCCTGAAACCACCCCCCCACCGTCTCAGGTCCATGGAAAAACAGTCTTCCATGAAACCAGTCCCTGGTGCCAAAAAGTTTAGGGACTGCTGAAGGGTACTCTGCAGGAACAGTCCTTAAAACCAGCCATCCCAGGTGCTGCCATTTACCCTGAGTTTGTCAAAAGCCAGCCAACCAAGAATCTGATTCCCAACATCCAGTAAGGCCATGACGGATTTTGATTCAGGATCAGGACTGTGGTGGGCAGCTCTCCAAGTTCAAGTCCAGGCTCTTTGGACCTCAGCTGGGCAGGTTATTTGTCTTTTCCCGTGCCTCAGTTTCTCCACTTGAATAATGGGAGAAATAATAGCACTGACCTTATGAGACTGTGTGAGAATTAGATGGAGAAATGTCTGGAAAATAGTTAGCACAGTACCTGGCTCAGTCATGTCTGACTCTTTGTGACCCTATGGACTGCAGCCAGCCAGGCTCCTCTGTCCACGGAATTCTCCAGGCAAGAACACTGGAGTGGGTTGTCATGCCCTTCTCCAGGGGATCTTCCCGACCCAGGAATCGAACCTGCGTCTCCAGCATCGCAGGGAGATTCTTTACCATCCGAGCCACTAGAGAAGCCCAACTGGCATCCAGGAGAGGCTGAATAAATGTGAGCTGTTCTGAGTAGTCTTATTAAGCATAGATACGGATATATATATGCATTTCTTGTTGACTGGAGAGGCCATGATTAAGGAACTGCTAAGGCCTGGAATTGCATGTCCTCTGGCAATCTGCCCTGAGTTCTCTTCTCTGCATCGGGCTCCACAGAAAGCCACTGATTGTTTCATTTGACACTACAGGAATTTGACGGAAGAAAGGTCTGCCCCATCCTGTGCACAGGTGGGCGGTGTGTGCCTTGCTGCGGAGGGGAAATCAGAGTTGGGGGTAGGAGGGAAGGATAGTCAAGGCCTGGAGATGTCTCAGGCCCCAGCGCCACGACTGATGGAACACTAGTTCAGTAAAAGCCAGAGGCCCTTCTAGGCAGAAAGAAATGGGAATAATAAAACCTGCCTCATTTGCTTGTACCGCCAGTTAGGCAGTCAGTCAATCCAAAAAAATATATAGAATGCCCATTGTGAGCAAAGCATTAAATAATAACATTAATAGCTACCATTTGTTGAGAACTTAATATAAGCCAGGTGTGACAATCTATATATCCTACTGACCCGGCTCACAGCCTCTTGCTCTGTGAATTCTTGTCTAAGGGCCTCGCTACTTTCACCCATCCCCCAGCTCCAAAGGAAGGGACCCCTCCTTCCTTGGCATTCACCCCCATGCCCCACTATGGTGCACAGTCCATCTTGTCCTGCAGCTGATAATGGGGTCTTAGATGTCCTAGCTTTGTAGGCCCCTTGGCTGTTGGCTCAGATGGTAAAGAATCCTCCTGCAATGCAGGAGACCCAGATTCAATCCCTGGGTCAGGAAGATTCCCCTGGAGAAGGGAATGGCAACCCATGCCAGTATCCTTGCCTGGAGAATTCCATAGACAGGGGAACCTGGCAGGGTACAGTCCATGGGGTCACAAAGAGTCAAATGTGACTGAGTAACTGACACTTTTGCTTTTCTTTCACACCAGCACAGAGACATATTAGAATCACATCCATGTCCTTAAAATGAGGAGCGCACTTCTATACGGTTAGAAATGAATGAATAGCTGAATGAATGGACACTGCATGGCACCTCTTACTTCAGCCCTGGCACGCATGCAGGCATGTCAGTTATGTCTCTCTGTGACCCCATGGATGGTAGCCCACGAGGCTCCTCTGTCCATGGATTTCCTAGGCAAGAATACTCGACTGGTTTGACATTTCCTTCTTTAGGAAATCTTCCTGACCCAGGGATCGAATCCACATCTCTTGCATCTCCTGCGCTGGCAGGTGGATTCTTTACCACTAGCGCCACTTGGAAAACCTACTTCAGGCCTAGAGTTTCTACAAAGTCCTTGGTAGCTGACATTACAGTGGCAAACACAGGGGACCAGCCAAAATCTTCCTGAGGCTCTATTTCCTCCTGGGTCAGCAGGATGCACAGGGCTGTCCCTAGCTTCTGAAAGTATAGTCGCTGACTATGTTTCAAGCACTGTGCTCTTTACAAGCACTTTGCCACCCCCCACCTAGATATTCCCCTGATTCTATGAGCTAGGTTCTATGAATAGCCCCATTTTGCAGGTGAAAAAACTGAAGCTCCGAGAAATATAATCCCTTGCTCAGCATCAAGGAGGTGGAAATTCAGAGCTAGGATTTCAATGTGTGTTTGTCTAGGGCCTGAACACTCCTTGTACTTTAGAAATCCAAAATTGCAAATAGAACTGCCTTATGATCCAGCGATCCCACTGCTGGGCATACACACCGAGGAAACCAGAATTGAAAGAGACACGTGTACCCCAATGTTCATCGCGGCACTGTTTGTAATAGCCAGGACATGGAAGCAACCTAGATGTCCATCAGCAGATGAATGGATAAGAAAGCTGTGGTACATATACACAATGGAGTATTACTCAGCTATTAAAAAGAATACATTTGAATCAGTTTTAATGAGGTGGATGACGCTGGAGCCGATTATACAGAGTGAAGTAAGCCAGAAAGAAAAACATCAATACAGTATACTTACACATATATATGGAATTTAGAATGATGGTAATGATAAACCTGTACGCAAGACAGCAAAAGAGACACAGTTGTATAGAATGGCCTTTTGGACTCTGTGGGAGAGGGAGAGGGTGGGATGGGTTGGCAGAGTGGCAATGTAACATGTGCGATATCATAAGCGAAATGAATTGCCAGTCCAGGTTTGATGCAGGATGCAGGATGCTTGGGACTGATGCATGGGGATAATCCAGAGAGAGGGTGTGGGGCGGGAGGGTGGAGGAGGGGGTCGGGATTGGGAGTTCATGTACACTCATGGCTAATTCATGTCAATGTGTAACAAAACGAATACAGTATTGTAAAGCAAAACAAACTAAAAAATAAAAATTAATTAAAAAAAAAAAAAAAGAAATCCTGGAGGTGGCGAGAGTCAGAGAAGGAGGCATGGCTGATGGTGTGATGCATTCGTGAGCTTAGATTCTGGCTCTAAATGCACATCCCAGGCCCCACAGTGGAGCCCCAGGGCCTCCAACTTCTGTAGACAACACAAAGACCTTTGCCAACCATCCTTTCCAGCCCTCCCCTTCTCTCTATAGGAAAGAGATTAAAGGAAATCTGTGCCACTTAAAGAATTATAGCAGGAGGGGCAGGCAGATGGAGACATGCAGTGGTGTCTCGGTGACCACATCCCACCCATAGCACTGGTGAGATCAGAGGCAGCTCTAGGGGAGAAAGCACTTCCCAGTTTTTGGACTGGGCTCAAGCTCAGACTCTCATAATGAAATTTTATATGAAAAACCAAAGGACATACTTCCTGGAAGTATACAATCTGTTAAACCAGTGCCCCTTGGAAGCATCATCACCGTCATCATGATCTTCATTCAGTGTCTCCTTGGTGGGCAGAGCCCTGTCCGACTCCAGGAGCTTCCACACTCACTGGCTCATTGGCTTCCCTCTCCCAATTACCCCCCGACAGAGATAAGGCAGGCAACATCCTGCCCTTCCAGCCAGTGACAAAACTAAGACCCAGGGAGCTGCCCGAGATTGCTCAATCAACCAGCTAAAAGGAGAAGCCAGGGTTTCTGACCTTGTGCTCCCACGCTGCGTTCCCAGCCCACTCCTGCCTAACACCCAGGATGGAGGAGCAGGCATTAAACAGGGCAATCATAAAGTTTGTTAAATCCAAAGTAGATACCAAGGAGATCAAGTCAGTTAATCCTAAAAGAAATCAACCCTGAATATTCATTGGAAGGACTGCTGCTGAAGCTCCAATAATTTGGCCACCTAATGCAAAGAGCAGACTCATTTTGGGAAAGACTTTGATGCTGGGAAAGACTGACAGCAGGAAGAGAAGAGGGTGACAGAGGATGAGATGGTTAGATAGCACCACCAACTCAAGGGACGTGAATCTGAGCAAATTCTGGGAGGGCAGAGGAGACTGGCCTGCGCAGTCCACGGGGACACAGAATTGGACAACTTAGAACAACAACAACAAAGACTTCTCCCACCTCCCAGCAGCTGAAACAGGTTTTGAATTTAGGGTGCCTTGATAAGGAAGAAAGGATAGGCTGAAAGGGGGCTGACGTCCTATATCCCTAGCATCACTGAAAGACAACCAAATGAAGAAGCCAAACATAGGCAGAGAAAAGCGCCCTGGCAGCAGAGAGGCATTAAATGTAGGTTAAGGCATGGCTTGAGGTCAAACAACGTAAAGCTGGCAGACGGGAAAACCGAAAGCAGAGTGTCAGGCCCCTGATTTCCACTGGTAAAATTTTCCTAGAGTTCTCAACTGAACAAATCAGTTAAGACAAGGTGGGGGAGACATTGCAAGCACAAACCCTTTTTCCTATACATGTATTTTTAATGTGGAACCTCCACCATACAGTGGAGAGTGGAAGAAATATGTGAATAAAATAGAAATCGAGCAAAACGTATGTCTTTTTATAGCCAATGATTCATACAAAGTGACAGCTCTTAAATATTAATAATAAGTCAATTTTTAGGGCATAAAGGCAGAGATGAAGGGAGATGATAACATTTCTCTATTTTTTTCTTCACGGTCCAAATTTAGAAAAATAAATACAGTAAATATTCTACCTATAGTTGCAATATTTATATAGTTTATCATCTGCCTCGGGGTATTGGTTCCGCTTGGGAACAAATACACTGCTTCAACTGGACACTGAGATCATAATTTGGAGCTGGGAAGAAACTGTTTTCAAGAATTCAAATAACACACAAATTTCAGATATGACAAAGAGACAGCATTATCATGAAAATGTGAACCTCACTCATCACTGATTTGCACAAAACCTTAGCATGCATCCTCAGGACTAGAAAATCTCAATTGAGAGAGTCTGAGGACTTCCCTGGCAGTCCAGTGGTTAAGATTCTGCCTTTCAATGTAGGGTGTGCAGGTTCGATCCCTGGTTGGGAAGCTAAGATCCCACATGCCTTGTGGCCAAAAAGCGAAACACAAAACAAGCAATATTATAACTAATTCAGCAAAGGCTTTTTAAACAGTCCACATCAAAAAAACAAGAAAAGAGAGAGAGAGAGAGTCTGTGATCCCTCTCCAGTATCTTCCATTGCGATGCCTCCCTGGACAGAAGGCAGAGAGCTCTCCTTTGGGCTGATGGTCTTCAAGGAGAGACCAAACCGCTTCTGATCGTCACCTTCACTAAAGTGGCGGCCTCCTTCATAGAGCATCAGAAGCAAAAAGAAGTGTGTCCTGACCAAGGAGCACTTATCTGAGTCCCCTGGCCAGTTCTGGAAGGTGGAGGAACAGGAAACTCAAAGTGAGCTTCAAGGGAGGTGTTTCTATGCTGCTGTAGCTACAGCTTCAGAAGGGCACCTGGGAGGCACAGCGCTGTGCCCCTGGGGGCTGTGAGATGTTCACATAACCTGACTCTCACCCCCAGCAAACCAGGGCTGCACCTAAGTTCACTCTGATGCCACCACTGAGCTCCTGTCCAGCTCTTTTTCAAGCCCACTCAAAATGACTCCCACTAACTTAATGAGAAAGATTAAGGGCAGGAGGAGGAGTTGACAGAGGATGAGATGGTTGGATGGCATCACTGACTCAATGGACCTGAGTTTGAGCAAATTCTGGGAGACGGTAAAGGACAGGGAAGCCTGGTATGCTGCGGTCCATGGGGTCACAGAGAGTCAGACACAACTGAGCAACTGAACAACAATCTTAATGCAAGAACAGGATTGACCTCGTCCTTCTTGGTCTTCCTCTGCCTTGATGATGTGCTGGGGAGTGGCTTGCTGCCAGCATGGGGCTGACACACCACTGACACTGTGAATCACCTGCCAAGGAAAGAGAGGGCGGGGATGAAGAGCCCAGCAGATGCTCCGATTGCAGAAGCCACGGGTGACAAAGCTTGAGCTTGCAGGGTGAGAGCTCACGACTCTCTGAGCCCATCCCTCTCCCTGGCACGTGGAAGCGAGAGCAGATGGCAGAGAGCACAGCCAGGGCTTGGACTTGATGGGGTCTGGAGAGTCGGCAGGAACTCAGGTTGCCTGGGGCAAAGGGGAAAGGTTGATGGTCCAGCGGAGCAGGGAAGCACAAGGACTCTGCCATCAGACTTGAACTTGGGTTTGAACCCCAGTTCCTCATTTACTAATTGAGTGGCTTAGAGAGGGGAGGGGTTCTTTAGTTTCTCTCTCTGTTTCTCCATCTATAAAACAGTACTGATAAGACAGCCGAACCCAGGTTTACATGAAAAATGTTTGACACTATGGTTATCATGACTTAGCGACTGAGCGCGAGCGAGATGATAACTAGAACTGGATATCCTCCTTCCAGAGGTCAAAGGTGGTGAAAATCTAAGGTTGGATGGTGATGTTCTGTCTCTGAGCCTCTCTGCTTTCTGAAGGACTCCAAGCACTGCCATTTTTTTCACGTCGTTTCCCAGAATCCCTCCCCCCCTCCAGCCAAGCTGGTGCTAGAACCTCCCCAATGGCCCAGTGCCCTTTCCTGAGACGAAAGCCAGCCAGCTGACCCCACAGAAGGCCCCCTGCATGTTCAGACACAACCATTCCCAACTATTCCATCCTCCTGAGATCTCACCCAAACCATGGGGCTGGAGAAGGGAAGTGGGGTCACATTCAAGAGAGCAACTTGAGAGTCGTGTATCAGATTCCAGAAATCTGCACGTCATCACAACACACAGGATGACGCTAAGCGGAGGATCTGGAAGTGTTTCCCTCTGCATCCTCTTCTCTAAGAGACAAGTGCGGGACTCTGGCCTCTTCCCAAGGATTCAGACGTTCCTCACGAGCAGCAAGCTAATTGCTAATCTAACCTACAAGGGACCCAGCAAGCCCATGGAAGGTGTGTGGCCCTTTATCCCACCCATATCCTCCATCGCAGGCTTGTTACAGCTCTCCTGGAAAAAGATAAAATATTCCAGCAGTGATGGGTCAGGGGGGCAGGAGAGGGGCCCACGCCACTCCAAGAATTTGATGAGCCTCTGATACCAGCAGCATAAATAAGCCCTTTAATAATTAGAGAGCTATTCATTTAAATGGATTCTGCTGTCCCTTCGGTGCCAGTTAATCTGTAATTCAGATAGATCAGGGACGGCTTTGTTGGGAGACCAGAGTCCAGAATATAGAATGATTCTGCCTGCAGAGAGCTGGGGATTTCACTTGATGGGCAGCATACATGTCCTGTGTGTTCATTTTGTGGTTTCTGCTCTCTCATCTCTAAACCCCAAGTGATAGGCACAAATCCCAGTGATTTGCCCAGGACAAATACACACGACCCAAGACCCGTATAAACACAGTCCACGCATATCCCCACAACTGTACGTGCCTCACACACCTTCTATTCTGTGCATAGCTCCAACCGTGTAGCACATGACCTGGGCAATCTCCCTCACGTGCCTCCACGAACACGGGCAAGTGCTTGCATCCATTTTCCGGAGCACCCATCCAGTCTCCAGAGGACTGCCATCACTCCAACACAGGCTTTCCTCGTGGCGCTAGTGGTGAAGAATCTGCCTGCAGTGCAGGAGATGCAGAGGACTGGGGTTCGATCCCTGGGTCGGGAAGGTCCCCGGAGGAGGAAATGGCAATCCACTCCAGTATTCTTCCCTGGAGAATCTCACAGACAGAGGAGCCTGGTGGGCTACAGTTCATATCGCAAAGAGTCACACGCGACTGAAGCGACTGAGCACGCACACACGCACTCACGCTAATCCAGGATGACTTGCGTCCTTACGAGATAAAATTAACAGACACACCCAGAGGGAAGGCCTGTGAAGACACAGGGAGAAGATGAACATCCACAAGCCAGGTGGAGAGACCTCAGAAGAAGCCAACTTTGACGCTGGACTTATAGCCTCCAGGACTGGGAGAAAGCATATTTTTCCTTTTTGTCTTAACCACCCAGCCTATGGTACTTTGTGATGACAACCCTTGCAAACAAAGACACTCAGCCAGATGGGAGTGCTCAGGTGTCACACAGTCACCATACGGGAGCTCGGCCTACACCAGTAAATGGGTTGCGTGGTCCACAAATGTTGAATACTGGTCCCCTTCTGCACAAAGACACTTGTCTATGGGGCCCTTCTAGTCTTCAGTAGTGTGATGACCAAAGGCCACAAGTGGGCCAAGTAGACCACACTATCAAAGATTTCCTATTGCTGCTTCTGTAACTACTACTGGACGTGCTGTGCTATGCTAAGTTGCTTCAGTCATGCCCGATTCTTTGCGACTGTATGTACTGTAGCCGGCCAAGCTCCTCTGTCCATGGGATTCTCCAGGCAAGAATACTGGAGTGGATTGCCATGCCCTCCTCCAGGGGATCTTTCCAACCCGAGGATCATACCTGCATCTCTGATGTCTCCTGCATTGGTAGGTGGGTTCTTTACCACTAGCACCACCTGAGACGCCCCAGATACTGCCTAGGTGCCAGACATCCTGGAATGTGAAGTCAAGTGGGCCTTAGGAAGCATCACTATGAACAAAGCTAGTGGAGGTGATGGAATTCCAGTGGAGCTATTTCAAATCCTAAAAGATGATGCTGTGAAAGTGCTACACTCAATATGCCAGCAAACTTTGAAAACTCAGCAGTGGCCACAGGACTTGAAAAGGAGTTTTCATTC
The DNA here is from genome assembly GCA_006408695.1 of Aepyceros melampus. Lineage (NCBI taxonomy): Eukaryota > Metazoa > Chordata > Mammalia > Artiodactyla > Bovidae > Aepyceros > Aepyceros melampus. The sequence continues at coordinate 345,323 of SJXQ01005842.1, forward strand.
TAATCCCAAAGAAAGGCAATGCCAAAGAATACTCAGACTACTGCACAAATGCACTCATCTCACATGCTAGTAAAGTAATGCTCAAAATTCTCCAAGCCAGGCTTCAACAATAGGTGAACCGTGAACTTCCAGATGGTCAAGCTGCTTTTAGAGAAGGAAGAGGAACCAGAGATCAAATTGCCAGCATCTGCTGGATTACTGATAAAGCAAGAGAGTTCCAGGAAAACATCTATTTCTGCTTTATTGACTATGCCAAAGCCTTTGACTGTGTGGATCACAATAAACTGTGGAAAATTCTGAGAGAGATGGGAATACCAGACTACCTGATCTGCCTCTTGAGAAATCTGTGTGCAGGTCAGGAAGCAACAGTTAGAACTGGACATGGAACAACAGACTGGTTCCAAACAGGAAGAGGAGTATGTCAAGGCTGTATATTGTACTCTGCTTATTTAACTTATATGCAAAGTACATCATGAGAAACACTGGGCTGGAGGAAGCACAAGCTGGAATCAAGATTGCCAGGAGAAGTATCAATAACCTCAGATATGCAGATGACACCACGCTTATGGCAGAAAGTGAAGAAGAACTAAAGAGCCTCTTGATGAAAGTGAAAGAAGAGAGTGAAAAAGTTGGCTTAAATCTCAACATTCAGAAAACAAAGATCATGGCATCTGGTCCCATCACTTCATGGCAAATAGATGGGGAAACAGTGGAAACGGTGGCAGACTTCATTTTTGGACTCCAAAATCACTGCGATGGCACCCCACTCCAGTACTCTTGCCTGGAAAATCCCCATGGATGGACAAGCCTGGTGGGCTGCAGTCCATGGGGTCGTGAACAGTTGGGCATGACTGAGCGACTTCACTTTCACTTTTCACTTTCATGCATCGGAGAAGGAAATGGCAACCCACTCCAGTGTTCTTGCCTGGAGAATCCCAGGGACTGGGGAGCCTTGTGGCCTGCCGTCTATGGGGTCGCACAGAGTCAGACATGACTGAAGCGACTTAGCAGCAGCAGCAGCCAAAAGCACTGCAGATGGTGACTGCAGCCATGAAATTAAAAGACGCTTACTCCTTGGAAGAAAAGTTATGACCAATCTAGACAGCATATTGAAAAGTAGAGACATTACCAACAAAGATCCATCTAGTCAAGGCTATGGTTTTTCCAGTAGTCATGTATGGATGTGAGAGTTGGACTCTAAAGAAAGCTGAGCACCAAAGAATTGATGCTTTTGAACTGTGGTGTTGGAGAAGACTCTTGAGAGTCCCTTGGACTGCAAGGAGATCCAACCAGTCCATCCTAAGGGAAATCAGTCCTGAATATTCATTGGAAGGACTGATGTTGAAGCTGAAACTCCAATACTTTGGCCACCTGATGCAAAGAGCTGACTCATTTGAAAAGACCCTGATGCTGGGAAAGATTGAAGGCGGGAGGAGAGGGGGACAACAGAGGATGAGATATTGGATGGCATCACCAACTCAATGTGCATGAGTTTGAGTAAACTCCAGGAGTTGGTGATGGACAGGAAGGCTTGGCCTGCTGCAGTCCATGGGGGTCACAAAGAGTCAGACACGACTGAGTGACTGAACCGAGCCCAACTCAGTAGCAAAGCCTGGGCATTCCTAGAGAGTCCACAGATCACAGAAGGATGAGAACAAGGACGGAGATAAGATGAAGAGCATTTTTGAAAAGTTCCACATACCAAGCCCTGCTACGCACTTTCAATCCATTACCCAACTCAAGGCTCCCAACAATCCTATCTCTATAAGTAAGTACAGCTACCCTTCTTATTTAGAGTCGAGGAAATTGAAGCTCAGAGAGATTTAAGGGAATCGTGTAAGTGATGAGCTGGGACACAAGCCCCTGATTTAATCACCATGATAATCTAGGTTCCATTCAGTTGCATGAATATTGATTGAGCATGTTTTCTCTTCCACACCCCACACTGGGAGGTACTCGAAGATGCTTGGTGCTTCCAGCCAGGGGTCTGCTAAGTTCTCGTCAGGTACACAGTAGGTCCCCACAAGGTGTCCCTCAAATGCAGAAACTACACAGCAGAAATTGCAAGTCTCTGGTGTGCTATCCTAAGCAGGTGTGCAGGAAGAGAACTAGCTAAGCATCAGAGACCCTGAGGTTAGCCCCAGGCCCACCCCATTGCTGACCATGAGTGCTCTTGGCCTCAGTCTTCCCATCGGAAAAGTTGACAACTGTCTGTCCTGGCCACCTCCAGGAGACAGTAGAATGGGGAGAAGCAGTATATGACCAGGTCATATACTGGGTTGGCCAAAAAGTTCGTTAAGGTTTTTGCATAGCATCTTATGGAAAAAACATGAACAAACTTTTCAGCCAACCCAATAACAAGTGACACCACACTTGTGAGGCACCAGGCTCTGGGAACATCGAACAACAAGTCCCCAACCTTAATGGGCTTGTATCCCAGGAGGCAAGATCTGTGATCAAGAGGAAAGAGGAATCTCACAACCATGGGGAGGAACTGCTAAGCACTACAGAGACATGTGAAGCAGGGAAAGAGGTACATGTGGTGGTGGAGGGGTGGTCAGGAAGCCTCCCTGCAGAGGTGACATGGGAGTAGCGGCATGAATGCCACAAAGGAGGAGCTGGGGGACTAGCTGGGAGAAGGAAGTTCCTGCAGAGAGAATCCCATGTGCAAGGTCCTGGAGAAAACACTCAGTGTGATCAGGAATAACATGGAGGTTGGTAGGGCTGATGGGAAGTGAATGGAAAGATGTGAGGTGGGACGGCCCTGGGCCAAGTCACGCAGGACCACGTGGGACTTGGAGAAGAGTGTGCTGTCTCTTCCACACGTGCTGGAAAGCCATCGGGGGCTGAACCTCGGGGGCTAGCATGATCTGACCATGCTTCATAGCGGATCACCCGGGCTGCTGTGTGCAGAGGGACTGTGATTTCGGAGGGAGAAGTCGAAGCATTAGCCCCATTCAAAGGCTATCTCAATCATCCAAGAAAAAAAAAGATGAAAGCACAACCCGAGTGTGAGAAGTGATCTTTGTTCATCATAGGGAACTCTACTCGGTGCTCTGTGGTGACCTAAATGGGAAGGAAATCCAAAGAAGAGTGGATATATGTTTGCATATGGCTGATACACCAGGCTCCCCTGGTGGATCAGTGGTAAAGAACCTGCCTGCCAATGCGGGAGATGAGGGTTCAATTCCAGGGCCAGGAAGATCCCTGGAGCAGGAAATGGCAACCCACTCCAGTATTCTTGCCTAGAGAATCCCATGGACAGAGGAGCCGGGCGGGCTTCAGTCCCCAGGGTTGAAAAGAGGAAGACACAACTTAGTAACTAAACAACCCAATCTAATGGCTGATTTATTTTGCTGTAGAGCAGAAACTAACACAGCACTGTAAAAATACCCATACTCCAATAAAAATTTTTAAAAGAATATTTATGTTCAGCCATTGCTATAATCTTCACATTTAATCTCAACATATTCACAGTGGGTTAATTTTGTGTCTTGGTATCAGCAAATGATTGTGATGCCTCTCATCCCTTTTCTTTCATTTTTTTAAAACATTTCAAATGATCTTCATTAAGAGAAAAAAGAGTTGTTTTTAATTTGCTCATCCATTTCAATTGTTTCATGTCCCTTTATCGATTTTTATGTTGAAATATTTCTTTTCATATTTCAAAAACAGATCCCTTGTTTAGCAGCTTTCAAACCTGGCATCAGGTAATAGCTTGCTTGCCAAGACAGTGAGCTTCCCCTTCTCCCCAACTAATAAAAAAATCAATAAGTCATTAGAGATGCCTTTAATCAAGATTAAATAAATGAATAAATTTAACTTTCATCTGACCATGAAAAGCATACTTGCTATAGTAAAACAGCACAGTCAAGTTTGAATCCCTGATGACCAAATTGGGTTTAAAGAATAAAACCTTTGAGTGAACTCCGGGAGTTGGTGATGGACAGGGAGGCCTGGCATGCTGTGATTCATGGGGTCACAAAGAGTCGGACATGACTGAGCGACTGAACTGAACTGAACTGAACTGAAAGCCTCCCCATCGCTGATGACCACCTACCTGGTCCCCAGTGGTCAAAGGGACACAGAATGCTCACGCCTCCTGCTCCAAGACATAGAGAGGGTCAGCTTTCAGCATCTTGAATGTCCTCCACTCAATGACCACGACAGATCAGAACAAATTGATATCAAAAGAAGCCATGACAAACCTAGACAGTATTAAAAAGCAGAGACATCCCTTTGCCAACAAAGGTCTGCATAGTCAAAGCCATGGTTTTTCTAGTAGTCATGTATGGCTGTGAGAGTTGAACCATAAAGAAGGCTGAGCACCAAAGAATTGATGCTTTCGAATTGTAGTTCTGGAGAAGGCTCCTGAGTGTCCCTTAGACTGAAAGGAGATCCAACCAGTCAATCCTCAAGGAAACCAACCCTAAATATTCATAGGAAGGACCGATGCTAAGGCTGAAGCTCCAATACTTTGGCCACCTGATGGAAAGATGTAACTCATTGGAAAAGACCTTTATGCTGGAAAGACTGAGGGCAGGAGGAGAAGGGGAAGACAGAGGATGAAATGGCTGGATGGCATCACCAACTCAATGGACATGAATCTGAGCAAACTCTGGGAGATAGTGAAGGACAAAGGAGCCTGGCATGCTGCAGCCCATGGGGTCAGAAAGAGTTGAACATGACTTAGCAACTGAACAAGAGAAGCAAACCAGAGCAGGAGCGGCAGCCCCCATCCATGGTGCCACACCTGGTGGAGAAGGACACAGCCCACTCACTCTTCCTCCCCAAAAGGGTACCTTCCACCTCCCTCATACACATACTCCCACAACTTCGGGGAAGAAAAGCCAAATTCATTAGGCTGGGACTCAAAGCCAGTTTCTATGGTTCCCTACACGTTAGCGATGTTGATGATAACGATGACAACAATGGTGAGGATGAGGCCCACCTGCCCAGCTTCCCCACCCCCCGCTCATTCTCATGTCTGGACCAGACAGAGAGCTGTTGGTGGCTCTCTGAACCAGCCTGTTCTCTCAAGTCTCCTGATTTTGCAGAGTTCTAATCTGCCTAGTTAAAGCTTCTCCAGCTACTAGACTTGCCCTGCCCCTGAAGACTGAATCCAGGTGCCACTCTCTTGGGAGGCCTTTCTGGATGATCCCATGGTGCACTGGGATCTCTGCTCTGCCCCCAGAGTCCTGGACTGGTAGCTGCCAGAGCACTCTGTTCTCTGGCTGGTCCTTGACTCATGACCTGCCCGCCTTTCCCTGAAGACTGTGAGAGAGTGGGGAGCATGTGGTTCATATCTATGCCCAGAACCTGGCACAGGCATGACCCCTGGCTGGCCCCCACTCATGAGCAGCACGCTTCTGTTCTCCTAATCTATCTTCATGCTCCCATGGCTGGCACAGCATCCATCTCACAGGTAGCAGTGTTCAACAAGTGCAGGTTGACATGGGCGGATGGCTGAATGAACTGTTCCCTAGAACTTCTTTTCTCAGGTCATGGAAGCCCAGGTAACCAGAAGCCCATAAGTAAGAAACTGATGGTTGGAGGAAAAGAAAAAGAACTTCCCTCGCTTCTGTTTTGGTCAGTGTAGTGGGCTGAACACTGTCCCTATGCCCTGCCACCAAAAAGAGAGAGAGAGAGGGAGAGGGAGAGATGCCCACCTGGAACCTCAGATTATGACCTTACTTGGAAATGTCCTTGTTGGGCTTCCCAGCTGGTGCTAGTGGTAAAGAACCCGTCTGCCAATGCAGGAGACACAGGAAACATGGGTTTGATCCCTCAGTCAGGTAGATCCCCTGGAGAAGAGAATGGCTACTCACTCCAGTATTCTTGCCTGGAGAATTCCATGGACAGAGGAGCCTGATGACCTACAGTCCACGGGGTTACAAAGAGTCAGACACGACTTAGCACACAGCATACACAGAGTCTTTGCAGATATAATGAAGGTAAGGCTCAAGATGAGATTATATCAAATCAGGTGGGGTCCTCAATCCAATGACAGGTGTCCTTATAAGAGACAGAAATGGACAGCATAGAGGCAAAAGAGAAAAGCCTTGTGAAGATGGAGGTAGACACTGGTGTTATGCAGTCAAAAGCCAAGGAATGCCTGGAGCCCCCAGAAACTGGAAGAGACAATGGAGAAGTCTCCCCAAGAGCCTTTGGTGGGAAAATGACTCTACTGACACCTTACTTTGGACTGTCAGCCTTCAGAACTTTGATAGAATAAATTTCCACTGTTTTAAGTCACCCAGTTTATGTCAGCCTTCCCTGATGGCTCAAAGGGTAAAGAATATGTCTCCAATGCAGGAGACATGGTTTTGATCCCTGGGTTGGAAAGATCCCCTGGAGAAGGAAATAGCAACCCACTCCAGTATTCTTGCCTAGAGGATTACATGGACAGAGAGGAGCCTGGCAATGTAATCACCAGACAGAGGGCTACAGTCCATAAGGTCGCATAGTGTGGGACACAACTTAGCGACTAGCACTTTCTTCTTTTTAAAATGTCAGTGAAGATGCATGCATTGTCTCTTTCAACACTCCAATGGCCTTTTGGGGTAGATTTATCATTAACTCTGTTTCAGGAAAGAGGAGGTAAGTCATTTGCTCTATGATGCACGGTTGGGACTCTCATCTGAATCTGTCTGGCTTCCCTGCTCTTAAATACTATACTCCTATCTCTCCCAGTTCTCTCTCTACTGCAGAGGGACTCAACATTTAAGTCAAGAACCCCAGAGTCTAAGGAAGAACCAAAACTTGGTTCAAAACAGGTCTCTGTGGTCTCTGCAGCTGAGTTCCAAGTCCAATGCTTGAGTCTATATAAGCCCTTCACACTGGGACTCTGTCTCCTTCACTGATACCCATAGCAACAAACCACATGGCTTCTCGAGGGTCAAGAGGGAGGAATCACGGATGAAAAAAAATGTAAGGATTTAATCTTTTCTTGGTCTTGCCAATATCTTGCATGTAACACATGCATGCATGCACGTTCAGTTGCTCAGTTGTGTCTGACTCTTTGTGGTCCCATGGACTGTAGCCACCTATGTCTATAGGAGCCCTATGTCTATGGGATTCTCCAAGCATGAATACTGGGGTGGGTTGCCATTTCCTTTTCAGGGGATCTTCCTGACCCAGGGATCAAATCTGCATCTCCTGCATTGGCAGGCAGATTCTCTACAACTGAGCCACCAGGAAAGCCCAACCTAAGTTTGCAAAAGGTTTTTTTTTTTTTTTTTTTTTGTAGTGAATAAAGAGGCTATGAAAACTAGGTAGCTATAACAACCATATAATTGTGTCCATGCATTTTATAGGTTCAAGTTCTAGGACTGTATTTCCTCCACCCATTACAGAGAGGAAATGGAAGTCATCTTAGCATGTTGCTACTGATAAGCAGCCAGCCTAGCACAGAAGTCTAGTATTTCCAGTCTTATCCCTATCCACTGTCTACTGGGTCATCCTCCTGCCCATCAGTCTGACCACAGCAGCAGCAGGGAGAAAAAAAATTCCATGGCAAACAGAGTGTCTGACTCTCCAACAGAAAGCTTCTCCTGAATCCTATTTCCAGTTCAGAGGACTTTAAGATTAAATCAAAAGTAAGCAAGGTAGAACCATGAGCAGCCCATATGGTCCCTGTCCCCCTGGTTTGAGGCTCTGCCCAGTGACCAGATGGCTGCCCATTCTCCAGGACACCCCCCTGCCTAGAATAGAGGGAAGGGTGTTCCAGACAGCCAGAACTGGGCAGAGACCCCAGAATATCGCTGGAGCAAAACCCACGCCCCTGCCACATGCCATCTGGATGGCTGTCCCTCAGTTTTTATTCTCATGAATCCTCTGGGGACAAGTCCAGCTAGAGACCTGATTAGCCAAATTCCTCCTGGAAAAGTTCTCTCTGGAACTGTTCCCTTATTATTTATGCAAACGTCCCTCCTCTATAAACGGGGCAGGAATTTTAACTCAACAGAAATTCTGGACTGCAAGTTCTCTGTTGAACTAGGACTCTCTCATTGAGTAGCTTGAGGACTTGGGTTTCTCCAGTGTGTCCTTCGCCTGATCTCTCTGACACCCACATGAGTCACATTGCCATGATCCTTACCCAACATGGGGAGAGAGACCTTGATTCAGAGAGGAAAGGCAAATGTGCCAGAATGCCCTACTGTCAAGGCTAATCCCTGAGAAAGGACATCTGGGTCTTATGACATCTAAAACAACACTGGAGCAGCTAACTCATGCATAGGAGGCAAAACTCCCAATATCAAAGAAGCAACCATCTGGGCTTTCTCTCCAGTACAGAGGGGACCACAAGTTGACTTCTGATATAAAGTCCTCAGATGTCAAATTCCTTGAAGATAAAGACCCTACATTCCTATACACCACGGCCCAAAAACCACCAAGATAGTCAGTGGATATTCTTGACATGCATGGGTGAATTACGGGTCATTGGCTATCATGGCAAGGTCTCTGTCAGAAACAGTCAACAGTTACTCCTTTTTTCACCTGGAAAAGGAGGGTGGGATGTAAAGATGGAGTCAGTGTCCAGGGTCAAAGTCAATCATTCTAAGAAACAAAAGAAGTTCCATAAAGAAATGTAGTGGTCAAGAACCCACTTGCCATGCAGGTTCAAACCCTGGGTTGGGAAGATCCCCTGGAGGAGGGCATGGCAGACAGCCCACTCCGGTATTCTTGCCTAGAGAGTTCCATGGACAGAGCAGTCTGGTGGGCTACAGTCCAGGGTGTTGCAGAGAGTCAGACATGACTGAAGCGACAGCATTCACGCAAAGAGATGAGCGCTGTCCCACCTTTCTGAATCATAGCCTCCTCCTGGCCCTTTTCATCTGCCCTTGAGTAGAACATTCTACAGCCACACAGCACAGTGAGGAATGTCTGTCAAACAGAACTGCAGAGTTCTGGATAAGCAGGGCAAGGACCAGGGTGGAGAGAAGAAGAATATGTGAGCGGCTCTCTGTCCCAAGTTCACCCCAGCTTTTCACAATCTTCCCTGGATACTGGTGGGCAGGGCCTGAGCCAAGTCCAGATCCAATCACCACAGAGCCACAGTCATCAACCACAGGAACAGTGCTACCCGGGGATGGATTTTTTATGAGACTGGGCTGCGGCCTCCAGACATATGTCCCATGCTTGTGCAGACAGCCTGCTGCACTGATTCACCTGCTGGGTGGGGGACTTGGCTCTCCTCTCCAGATGCCTTCAAGGACTAGAGCCCTGAACTTCTCTCTATGGGTCCCTGGGAACACTGCCCTTTTCAGTTTAGCCCCTATTTTCCCCAGGCTCCATTCAGCCTTCACATCCGTGTATCAACTTACAAAGCCCACCCCGATGATGCTCTTTTGTGGCTCTGCCTCAGCAACTCCCGTCCTGCTCCCAGAACCTCACTCACAAAGTCCTCAGTTAATTCCCCTCTCACTCTCCCCAGGACACCCTGCCACATGGCTTCTGGAAGATTACAGCCCACCCACGGATTCCCAACCTCCTCTTGGAACAACTCCACCAAACGTGCGGTACCGAAGGCCCAAGCCCATTCAGTACAGCTCTCACAGTTGCGGACTCCCACGTGCTATTTTCATCTCACTTCCTCTAAATGATTCCACTATCCCTGATCTATGTATTTATCCAAGAGCCTCCCATGGAGAATTATTTCCAACAATAATTCTCTATGCTTTCCATGTATTTATCTCTGGGATCTATTCAGATAGGCTATCTACCACCCCTCCTGGATCTATTTTCATGTCTCTCTCTGTCTATTTTATTAATCTCTATTTTAACATGACTGCCTTTAAAAAAAAAAAAAAAACACTCAAACTGGGACAGTTCCCAGAGGGATGGGTTTTGCCTGCAGTTAAAAGCACGATGTGAGTCTACACGTGCTCAGCAGCTAAATGTGTGGCAGGTCAGAGCAGCGGCGCTTGTTCAGCAGAAAGGCGTGAACCTGGGAAGCCCGGAGGACACAGAGGATGCGGGAAGGGACCAGGTGCTCTCAGGAGACCCTCCTGGGGTGAGTCCACCCGCGAGGAAGGAGAACGGGAGAGAGGGCAAGAAGGGAAGAATCTGAAGGCACATTCTGGGTTTAGATCCCAACTCTGCCTCTGAGCTAAGCCTCTCAGCCTTTTATTGTCTTCTATAATATGAGAATCCTGTAAGTCCCTAACTCACTGACTTTGGGGTCAAGATGAAGTGTGATATACCTGGAAAGTACTAGGCACAAGGCTTGACATAAGAGTCAGTGTTCATTAATGAAAACAGCTGCTCTTATAACTATTGGTATTATTCTCAATATTGGAAGGACCAATGATGAAGCTGAAGCTCCAGTACTTTGGTCACCTCACGCAAAGAGCTGACTCATTTGAAAAGACTCTGATGCTGGGCAAGATTGAGGGCAGGAGGAGAAGGGAATGGACAGAGGATGAGATGGTTGGATGGCATCCGTGACTCCATGTACATGAGTTTGAGCAAGCTCCAGGAGATGGTAAAGGACCAGGTAGGTAGCCTGGCACATTGCAGTCCATGGGGTCGCAAAGAGTTGGACACAACTGAGTGACTGAACAACAATTATTCTCAGTATGTTCTAATACCTTTTTTGGTAATTTTTATGAAATCAGTGCCTTGTAAGGTGTGATTATCTTAGGATGCACACAGCGTAGGCATATTCCTAGCTTAGGAATATAGTGGATAACAGAGAGACTTTCAATTAATGAACAAACCTACTCAGATACTTTATTTAATCTGTACACATATTTTATTTATCTTTTGGCTGTCCTGGGTCTTCACTATAACATGTGGGCTTCTCTAGTGTGGTGCATGGGCTTAGTGGCTCCAAGGTATGTGGGATCTTAGTTCCCTGTCATGAGCTCAAACTCATGTCCCCTGCATTGGAAGGGAAGGATTCTTAAGCACTGAACCACCAAGGAAGTCCCTGAAGATACTTTAAGTGATACAGGAGAGAAGAGGTGAGGATGCAAAACAAGAATAAAGTTTGCATTTGCGAGGAGGAAAACTGCAAGTGCAAGCACTAGGCAGCTTCAAGCTCAACCAAATATGTAAGATATTTCACCAAGCATTAAAGAGCTGAGCTATGGGGCTTAAAAGAGTTAGGCAAGGCCCAGCACAGCTGCAACAGGGTGAGCAGGAGCCAAATGCAAGGTGCCAAAGATCAGCAGGGGTCCTGCTGGGGTCTGAACACCAGGTATGCAGTGGACCCACTTAGCACAGGTCTATAGCTGTCCTGCTCAGCCACTCAGGACAGGGGGAAAAAAATCACAGAATGGGGATCCACAGAGGGGGGGTTGTTAGACAGGCAGAGAAAGAATGATTGGGGTGGAGGGAGTCTAGAGTTCCAGGGAGATGCCATGAATGGCTAACCATGGGGTTGGTTGGATGGGGAAGAAAATGGAGCCAAGAGAACACAGAAGCCACAGGGGCCAAGAGACTGGACATCAAGGTCAGGTGTAAAGTGAAGGCACAACACTGCTATATTTAAAATGGATAACCAATAAGGACATACTGTATAGTACAGGGAACGCTGCTCAATGTTGTGTGGCAGCCTGGATGGGAGAGGAGTTTGGAGGAGAATGTGTGTGTGCTAAGTCGCTTCAGTCATCCCTGACTCTTTGTGACCCTGTGAACCGCAGCCTGTCACGCTCCTCTGTCCAAGGGAGTCTCCGGCAAGAATACTGGAGTGGGTTGCCATGCCCCCCTCCAGGGGAGCTTCCTGACCCAGGGATTGAACCCGCATCTCTTATGTCTCCTGCTTTGGCGGGTGGGTTCTTTACCACTAGCGCCGCCTGGGAAGCCCTTGCAGGAGAATGGATACATGTATGTATATGGCTGAGTCACTCTGCTATCCACCTGAAACTATCACAACATTGTTAATTGGCTATATTCCAGTATAAAATGTTAAAATAAAATGAAGTGAAGCCACAGTGGGGAGAAGGGAGACTAGAGATAGGTCTGGATCTTAAGAGAAATTCCACACCATCGGGCAAGCCAAGGAGTGGCCTTACTATTGTATGGCTGAAATGGAGAGGAAGTGACAGTCACTGATAAGGAAGGGGTTGAAGAGGAGGAGTGCCAAGGGTCATCAACACTGTTTCACATCTCAGAACTCCAGCGCTGCTCTCAAATTCTACAGCAGAAGAGTGAGACTTTTTATTACAACCTTGCAGAAAGAGATTCATCATAAAACCTCTGGGCAAGTCCCACTTGGCTTCTCCCTCAAAGATGATATCACAGTGTAAGAAGCTGTCAGGAAGGAGGCTACCTGAGCTCATGGTGGAGCATGTTGAACATTATGAGGATCGCTCCAGGTTGCTACACCCTTCAAAAGTCACATTCAACTTTGTACCAGTTTCCCCAGAGGGGAAAGTAAGTGAAAGAAACTAGTCAAATCTACCAGCCTAGGCAGAGAACCAAGGTGATGTGCAAACACCTGACGTTCCAATGAAAGAAGCCAGGTATGTAGGCAGCCTGGGTGCAGGCAGAGGCATACTGGCTCCCTGGGGAGTAATGTCAGTGGAAGAGGATGAGGAATAAGAGGCAGGATGCTGACCCTCAGGACCCAGAGATGCCCTGGCCCATGTTAACAGGGCTGGCAGACAGATGGGGCCACGACATGGAGGAAGCTGGCACAGAACTAGCAGGATTTTGCTTCCAAACTGCCAGATGCTAGCTACAGCTTTCCATCTGCTCTTCTTGTCCTCTCCTTTAGGGTTTCACTGTTTACATGGTACACATCCAAATACATTTGCTGACCTCACCTAGGGAGGCTGGCTTGGTGAAAAGGTCAACACTCCAACAGTTCAGAAACGCAAGGTGCCTCCTCTCTGGCGTATGCCCAGGAAGCCAGAATTCACAGGGCACTGTTTACAGTCTAGAGAGATCGCTGAAACATCTAGGGATGCTATAGCAAGAGCCATCCTCGCTACTATAGATCATGTATGAGCTTCACCTGCCATTAACCCATCTTGCAGCCTCTTCTATCCTGCTTCCTTCTTCCTTCCTCCCATCATTCTCGGCACTGTCATGCGATGCAGGACCGTCAGTGGGAAAATAAAGACCTCATTGGCAAATTCAGCAGAGAACTGGCCCCTTGGGCAACTCTTTCAAAAAGAAGTTTGGACTTCCGGTGTGGTCCAGTAGTTAAGAGTCTGCCTACCAATGCAGGGGAAATGGGTTTCATTCCTGGTCCAGGAAGATTCCACATGCCGTGGAGCAACGAAGCCCATGTGCCACAACTATTGAGCCTACTCTTGCCTGCAGTCTGTGCTTTGCAACAAGAAAAGCCTCTGCAATGAGAAGCCCACACACCATAATGGAGGGCAGCCCCCACTCACTGCAACTAGAGAAAGTCCACATGCACAGCAATGAAGTCCCAGCACAGCCAAAAACAAGTTAATGAAATAATTTGAAAAGAAAGCAATCTGAAGAAGTAGGCTCCTACGAGGAAAGTTCCAGGTGCCCTGGGATCTATCAGCCTGGGGCAGTTGCTTTTGAATTACCAGGTGTGGCATAGATTGCACAAGCCCTGCCTTGATCATCCCGCAACTTGAGCCTAGAAGGAGAGCAAGGAGGAGTGCGGCACCCGAGGAAATGGGCACTAAGGTAGCTGTGGGCATTCTGTCTGACCACACAGCAGGCTGGGGCACACAGGGTCATCACGGATGGACCATCTGTGGTTACGTGGTGCGAGGGGCAGAGACACATGACGAAGAGGCAGAGGGAGAATATCAGCTTCCTTCCTTTCAGTGAAAGAAGGTCTCACCTAGGGGACTGCTGAGACTCAGATGGCCAAAATCCAGCCCTCAGCCTTTTCTTCGCACAATCCTCTGCTCTTTTTATTCTAACTCCTGTTGCCTGTTCACTCTCCATGCTCCCTGATCACCATCCTCCTCCTCTACTCTGCCTGTGACTCTCCTATCCCAGTGAAATCCCAGTCCATCCACTTGGGTCTACTTGGGTCTGTAAGGCAGCCTGGGAACAGGAACCTAGACCAGAACTATCCATGATATGTCTCTTTGCATCCTGAACTGGAAGTCAGTGGATGATGCTCTTAGGAACCAGGGGTCTAGGGACCACTTTTAACTGGGACCCAAGAAGAAAAGCCACAACTTAAACCCAAGGAGGGAGAAAAGGACAGTCATATAAAAAGGGAGAGGTGAAGGAAGACTTCTGAGCCAGATAAAAAGGGAGAGGTGAAGGAAGACTTCTGACCCTCAAGCAGAAGCATGCTGCTGCTGCAGCTAAGTCGCTTCAGTCGTGTCCAACTCTGTGCGACCCCATGGACGGCAGCCCACCAGGCTCCCCCGTCCCTGGGATTCTCCAGGCAAAAACACTGGAGTGGGTTGCCATTTCCTTCTCCAATGAATGCAAGTGAAAAGTGAAAGTGAAGTCGCTCAGTCGTGTCTGACTAGTAGCGACCCCATGGACTGCAGCCTACCAGGCTCCTCTGTCCATGGGATTCTCCAGGCAAGAGTACTGGAGTGGGGTGCCATTGCCTTCTCCGCAAGCAGAAGCATAGATGTTAGGAAATAAATAAAAGATACAGAAAGAGACATCAGCCTGGCCTGGCATGATTTTTTTTTTCCCTCTTGCTGCAGTAATGATCTGATCAGGGTTTAATCCTGCCACATTCTTCACGTCCTAACTCATCTTCATTGAGTCTCACCTGTCTCCTAAAGATGGATGGCAGTGATGCAGGAGGCGGCTCCGATTAAGTCTAGGGCCCAATGAGTGAGAATTATACACGCCTCCCTGCACTTGAGGCCCAGGGCCTCACCCCATCCTAGGAATGAGGGTGAGAGGTGGACGCTGACCTCCTCCTGACTGTATATCCAGAGTAGCCTGCCTGGGAGGCCCTCTCCAGCTTGCCTGCCACCTGCCACATGATCCAGGGAGGATTAAGGAAACCACAGCACTCACTGCTTAGAAGATGCCAACCTGTCCCTTTGGTGTGGTTCTCTCTTCTGGCGTGTCTGTCCCCTCTGACCAAGAATGCCAGGGAGGCATGAGGGTTTGCACAAGCCATTGCATTCAGGATCACCACCTTCATCTCTGAACATCTGCAGCGGGGCTTCTAATAGAGCAGAGATGAGGACAAGGGAACCGATGTTTATCAGGCACCTACTGTATGGTAGGCTCCATGTTGTCCAATTTTATGAACATTCTCGTTTAGTCTGAACAGCAACCTGCAGCTTTAAGATGTCATGATACCCATTTCAGAGCTAGGAAAACGGAAGCTGGGGGAGACTAGATGGCACGCTTCAAATCACAGAGCTGGAAAGCGCTGATGTGCCTGATGCGAGGAAGCTGGAAAAAATGAATAGAGGTTCTATGCAAAAAGCATCAGGACTGTGCTAGAAGCAGGAGCTGGCAGACACAGAATCCTTGCTTTTGTATATTCTCTATGGCAGCAGTCCCCAACTCTTTTGGCACCAGGGACTGGTTTCGTGAAAGACAATTTTTCCATAGACCAGGGTAGGTGGCAGGGGGTGGGTGATAGTTTCTAGATGAGTTAAGTGCATTACATTTACTGTGCACTTTATTTCTATTTAGTGGCAATCTCAGGATATTCTGCCTTGACTTTACAATTAGGATTTTGTGCTCCTATGAGAATCTAATGCCGCCACTGATCTGACAAGAGGCGGAGCTCAGCTGGTGATGTGAGCAATGGGGAGTGGCTGTAAATACAGATGAAGCTTTGCTGGCTTGCCCAAGGCTCACCTCCTATTGTGCAGCCTGGGGGCTGGGGACCCCGCTCTATGGCATGGCCCCAGACTCCCAGCCTCTGCCGTACTTTTGAGTTCTGCTTCTGTGCCTCAGTTCCTGATGGTTTCTGCTCCCCAGAAGAGCTCCTCCATGAAGCATCCCAGGACAGTTATCTCCCTTCTCACAAACTACAGGACAAAACCAACCTTCCACCTCACCTTCCCCTTGGGTGGCTCTCAGAAAGACCACATGCCACAGACAGGTGCAGTTCAGGGATTTCTGTTGTTGTTTAGTCTCTAAGTCATGTCCTACTTTTTTTGCAACCCCATGGACTGTAGCCCGCCAGGGTCCTCTGTCCATGGGGTTTCCCTGGCAAGAATACTGGAGTGGGATGCTATTTCCTTCTCCAGGAGATCTTCCAGGCCTGGGGATCGAACTTGCATCTCCTGCAATGGCAGGCGGGTTCTTTACCATCTGAGCCAACAGGGAAGCCCCAGCTCAGGATGCTCTGGGCTTCTCTGGATCCCCGGCAGGGCAGGACACTGCAAGGCAGCTAGTTACTCATTTCCAGGTGTGAGGGGGTGGGGGGTGGGGGGTGAACTCCACTCTCCCAAATCTGGCATCAGGGTGGAGCTGCCCTTTCCTTTACTTTTGCTTGTTGTTTTCCATTTTCTTTCCCCTCTTTTAAAACTGCTTTTAGTTAATTTTAGGCAAAGCAGCCAAAAACTCCAGGTCATCTGGAAATAAACACAATTTATTCTTATGGTAACATGGTTAACACAGAATTTGATGGGACACACAATTTGTTTGGGAAATCTGAGGAAGTGGTAGCAAGAGGGAGGCGGCACAGTGGGCATCTGGAGGCCGAGAGATCTGGCAGCCTAACTGTGATGGGGAGAGGGCTGATGAGGACTGCCAGGTTTGGGGTGCAGCGAGGGGGGCGGGAAGTGCTGACTAGGGGACAGCAAAAAGCCGTAGCTGGACTAATCCAGAGCTACGAATGTTCTGTCTCCTGCAGCCTCACTGCAGCCCAGCCGGGACAATTCAAATTTAGGGGAGAAGAAATAAAGATTTATTTAGTACCTACTCTTTGCTTGATTCTCACAACAACCTTAGCCCTTATTTCCACTCAAAAGATGGGAAAACTGAGGCTCAGAGAGTGTTAGGTTCACTCTAACACTCAGTGGCAGAGACAGGCTTTGACTTCACTTCTCACTGATCACAGAGCTAACACTGATATACAGATACCAGCAGTTCTCAAAGTGTGATTTCCAGACCAGCAGCATCAGCTTCATGTGGGAATCTGGTAAAAATGCAAATTTCTCAGGCTGTATCTATCTCCGCAGAAATGAATCAGAAACTCTGGGGAGAGGGCTCAGTAATCTGTGTATTCATAAGCCCTGCAGGTAATGCTGATATGCACAGTCCTCAAGGGCACTTGGGCTTCCCTAGCGGCTCAGATGGTAAAGAAACGGCCTGCAATGCAGGAGACCCAGGTTCAATCCCTGGATCAGGAAGATCCCCTGGACTGGCAACCCACTCCAGTATTCTTGCCTGGAGAATTCCATGGACAGAGGAGCCTGGCGGGCTACAGCCCATGGGGCCACAAAGAATTGGATGCAACTGAGCTACTAACACAGCACACTTCAAGGGCACTCAGCATACAGGGGAGCATGGCCTAAAAGAGAGATTCCCAAAGAGTATCCCCAGACAAGCAGCATTTCTAACTTGTTACAAATGCAAGTTCTGGTCACCCTACCCCCAGACTGACTGATGCTGAAACTTGGCATGCAGGGCCCCCAGGACTGCCCTCCAGGGCAAGCCCTCCAGGGTGGTTCCAATATGCACCCAAGTTTAAGAACTGTTTTACCTTCTACTGCCTCTTCTTTGTAAGCAAAGTGAGGGCCTTCCCTGGTGATCCAGTGGTTAAGAATCTGTTAGTGTAGGGGACACAAATTCAATCCCTGGTCCGGAAAGATCCCACATGCCGCCGGGCAACTAAGCCCATGGATCACAACTACTGAAGCCCACACCCTTGGAGCCTGTGCTCTGCCAAGAGAGGCCAGCACAATGAGAAGCCTGGGCACTGCAATAGAGAGTAGCCCCCTGCTCACCATAACTAGAGAAAGCCCATGCACAGCAACAAGACCCAGAGAAGCTAAATATAAATTTTAGAAAATAAGCCACGTGGGATAAGAAAAGACACCTTCAGCTTGTCCAAGTGCACAGTGACGAACAAGCTCCAGGAATGAAATGTTTTAATTTGTTATAGGTGTGTGGGGGATAGGTGGACAAGAAGGCAAGACAGAGAAATCTGAAGATGCAAGACCAGGCCAAGGTCCAGAGTGCTGCAGTCCTCCGGAAGGGAACATTGCTTTAGCATGATGGAAACAGGGCCATTCTCACATGAGAAGAGAGGAAAGGTGAGGTGCTTTTTGTTTGTTTGTTTGTTTCTGGTGGTATTTATTCCAAAAGCAAATAGGAGCCCTGGTGGCTCCATGGTAAAGAATCTGCTTGCAATTCAGGAGACCCGAGTTTGATGCCTGGGTCAGGACGATCCCCTGGAGAAGGGCATGGCAACCCACTCCAGTATTCTTGCCTGGAGAATCCCAGGGACAGAGGAGCCTGGGGGGCTATAGTCCATGGGGTCACAAAGAGTGGTACATGACTGAGTGACTAACACACACACACGCACATGTACAGCAGAAAGACAGGTGGCCTCAGGTAAATTCAGTAAATGGAAATCCATCTGCAACAGAAACATCCGAGACCAAAAGGGCTTGTCGTTGTCTCTTGTGGACAGAAGGCAGTGGCAGCTGCTGATGACCACTCGCTGTATACCCAGCACCAGGGGCCCTGCTTTCCATACACGACCATTTTATTTCATAACAACCCCCCTTCCCTTTTTACAGTTGGGGAAACAGAGACACTGAGAAAGTAAGCAATTGTTCACAGTTTCACAGTTTGAAAGTGCGAAGCAGGATCCACACTTGCCACGCTACTGGAAAGAGCCAGTGGTTTCTGGTCTGGCACTGTCCACGAGAACTTCCGTACAAAAGGAAGCATTTGGCCAACATAGCAGTCACTTGTCTCGTGGTTACTAAGCTCTTGAAGGTGGCTAGTGGTACTGAGAAGCTGGTTTTTAAACTTTACTTCATTATAATTAGTTTAAAGACTCACACATGGCTAACAGTCACTGTATTGGAGAGCTCAGCTCTCGACCAATGGTGAGTTCCATCTTTGATTTCAGGCTGATCCTTGTCCCTGGGTGACTCAAGCTTGAGAGAACTGGTGGCAAAATTCTAGCTCAGGCCCTGGTTACAGAGTAGCAAACACCCTTTTCCCCAGATCCTTCATCCAGCATCCTCTTGCCAGTGGATGGTGATGTCAATGGCCACCTGGCCTTCCTGTGGCTTTGACAAAGCAAATCTCTTTTCCCCCTGGGGCACCCCCAGCCCACCATCACACTCATTATAAAGTGTTTCCTAGGATTATAGTTGGCCAATCACAAATTAACCCTAGTCTTTAAATAGGAGGATAGCCTTATGCAAACTACTGAATTCTTAGAGTCTCTATTTCCCCGTCTATAAAAATGGGGAGAACATACTTAGCTTTGATGGTTATTGAAATGAAATGAGCTGATGTATAACGTAAGGCATCTCCTCTCTTTCTTAACACCCTTACCCTTACCCTACCTTCCATGATACGATTCCTCTACCTTACACAACATGATTCCTCTAACATCTAGAAGCTTCCCACCTTTGAGGGTTGCTCTGACTATTCATGGATGATAAGGCACCTCACAGGTCTGCCTTAAAGAGTATTTCCCCAAACGCCTTCCAGAGTTAAGAGTCCAGAATCCAAGAGCGATTGCATGGTCACCCACAAGCCAGCAGCCCCAGTGCTCCACCTCTTACTTGCCTGAATCAGCTGGTCTCCCCACATGGGCTAGACCACACCAGCCACCTCACACTTGGCCTGAACGGAGACCACCTGAGAGGCCCCGCTGCCATCCACCACACCAACAACTCCATTCACACAACAGCGGCCCCTGCTCAGCCGAGCCCATGATGAGGATGTCTAAAATAAAATTACTTTTGCTTTCATCGATATGATTGTCAATAAAAAGCTCTTATCAGTCAGTGGATATTTTAATTACCAAATGTCAAGCACTGACACCTTCCATTAGCAGTTTAAAGGTCAAGAGAGACAGTCCTGAATGGAACACCAGAAGAATCCCCAGCACTCTCTTTCCCTAAAGAGGAAGGATCCCACCAGAGCTCCTTGACACCAACTGCTTTGCATTCCCTTCTCAAACATCTCTAAATGGAATGCCTCTCTACCTCCTGAAGAGCATCCATGTACCCCAAAGTTTTCTCAAGCCTGCTGGAATCTCCCCTGGTTCAATCTTCGATAGGAATTTGCAAGAACAGTTGACACCAGTTTACAGGCAATAAAGCAGAAAGACACTGAGCGCCAGCTTGGGGTGTCCTATGAGAGCCCCAGGGCACGGACAATGCCTGGGTCCACAGACAGATGAGTCAGCTTCCTTGGGCCTCAGTCCCCATGGCTACAAAACAGGGAGTATCACACTCATCTCACATGAGATCAAGTATGTGAAGAATTTAGCTCAGAGCCTGCCTCCATGTATGGGAGAAACTGGTTTTGCTGTTGACGGTGCTATAGTTGTTATTACAAAGGAGACATCATTAAGTGAATTTTCCTCCACTGAGTTCTTTTTTGATTTCCCACTACATTCACCTTTATTTCTCTATGGTGCCATATGAGGCTTTCTTCACTTCATTCATTCATGGTTTCATGGATTCTATTAATATTTATTGAATGCTTACCCTCAGGATGGGGATGCATGAAAAAAATGAGCAGGTCCCTATCCTCAAAAAAGTTACAGAAGGAGAGATGAATATTTAACAAATGAGCATACACACCACACACTCAAAAGCCACCACACACCCCACCACACTTTAAAGTTGTGAAGGGGGGACTTCTCTGGTGGTCCAGTGGCTAAGACTCAGAGCTCCCAATGCAGGGGCCCTAGGTTCAATCCCTGGTCAAGGGAACGAGATCCCACATGCCGAAACTAAGACCCAGGACAGCCAAGTTAATCAATAATTAATTAATTAGTTTCAAAAATTAAAAATTAAATTGTGATGAATGCAATGATGGAAGAGCCCAGAGCACAGCGAGGAATCACAGAGTCTAAGTCAGAGGATAACAGGTTTTAAAATACTTTCAAGGATGAAACTACATTTCTGTAGGTAGACTTATGAGTTCCTGGAGCAGCAGGCAAATAACCAGCTCTCATGGTCTGGCAGAGTTTCCAGCTAAGATGGAACATGGAGTAAGGGTTAGTTGAATTAATGAAGGGATGGCTGGCTGGATGGATGCTCACCTTGCTGCTACACCTTCAGTTACTAAACTTGGCTTCTGGTCCCTCATTCTCGTACCTGCCTCTGTTCCCTGGGGGTTTGCCTTCATTTTCTCTGTTTCTCAACATCATCTTGGCCCCACCCCAAAGCTGTCTCAAGTCACGAACTGCATGCCTTGGAAATGCCTCCTGGAATGCCATTTGTTCTGAAAAAAAAACAAAACCCTTCACAGACAACATTTTCCACTCTGCCCTCCCAGCTCTGCCTCCCCCATCCTTGCCAGAGTTGTCTCCACTTCTTCCAAGGGGAGTTTAAAAATGGAAAGTCACGTGCAAATGGAAACCTTGAGAAACCCAGTGCCTTGGAGAGATGACCATCTTCCCCAGGGAAGGTGGCTTATGCTGGAGTCATTTGTCTGCCCACGTTAGACCACAAGGTCTCAGGCAGGGAATTTTATGTCTCCTGGAGCACTGAACACAGTGGAGGCACTCAACAAATTGTAAATAACCCTGGGGAGGAGGCGGCAATTGGGAACATTGGGTAAAACACTGCAAAAATGTCCCCCCTGCATGTGGAGGTGGGATGCGGCTTCATTCTCAGTCCATGTCTCAGAGCATCCTGAAACCACAGCCCCGGCCGGGCTGTCACATGGGGTCAAGGAACTTTAAAGTAAAGTAAGACTGACTGGAAAAGATTCAGATGCTGGGAAGAGTGAAGGCAAAAGAAGAAGAGTATGAGATGCTATCTAACCATCTTCATTTATGAAATGGTTGAATGGCATCACTGACTCAATGACAAGAGTTTGAGCAAATTCCGGGAGATGGTGAAAGGCAGGGAAGCCTGGCGTGCTTCAGTCCATGGAATTGCAAAGAATCAGACATGACTGAGCAACTGAAGAACAACAACAGCAACAACAAAAAAGCAAGCAAGTCTTCTTCCCAGACATAATGATGTAGGAACACTGGTACCAACAGTCACACGGCAGTGCAGACAGAGGACAGACCCATGCAGGTTGCAAAGAAAAAAGGCAAACCCAGTGGGAAATCTCAGAGCTCATCTTAATGTGAATCTACGGGCCACCTGAGCTACACAAGCATCCTCCCAGTGGTTACCACTGCTTTGGGAAAGGCAGCCAGTTCAGCAGCCTAGCCCAGGGGCCCTGCTTCTGGGAGGAGAGAAAGCCTCTAACAGGTGTTAGAGCTTGGATCTGCAATACATTCATGCCATGCATGATCTTTAATAGGTGGGTGCATGAACATCTCTGAGTCCCAGCTTTGTCATCCTAGCCAGAGGCTCAAGGGCTGTTGTGAGAACTTATCCTCCAGGGTAGGTTCTGAGGGCAGAACTGTAGCAACACAGCTAAGTCTCTGTTCTTGTGTGCTTCCATTCTAACTGGGGAAAAAGAAAAAGAGATCTTGCATGCCTAGTCCTGATAGTACTGGGATAACAAATAAGTCAGGGGCGGGGGAAAGCAAGGTCAGAGAAGGCCTCTGAGATCACATGACCTCAGAACAGAGACCTTGACAAACTGAGGAGGCTGGAGGTGCAGCATTCCAGACAGGAGGGAAACAGCTCTGGTAGGGGTCTTCAGGGAAGATGGTCTCAGGATGTCTGAGAAGCAGCAGTGAGGCCAGGGTGGCCAGCAGACAAGCAAGGGGGACAGGGGCAGTGGTCTAGGTGGGGATGTGTAGAGCCCTGGACTTTGTGCATGAAATGGGAAACCACAGTGGGTTTGTGGGAGCGAAGAGAAATCAGTAGTATGATCCAGAAAGGGCCCTTCTGGATACTGGGTAGAGATTAGCATACAGGGAGCACGGGGCCCAAGAAGAGGTCATCACAACTGTGCAGCAGGAAGCGATGGGGCACGAAGTGGAGGCACTGGTGGAGATGCTGAAGCAAGTAGACGAGTGACAAAATCTGAAGGCAAAGCTAAGAGGACCAGGTAAGATGCAGAGTAAGAAAAATCATCCAAGATGTCCCAGAGTTTGGATAACATCTAGGGAAGCACCCAGCACAAACCTGATACTCAGTATACATTCAAGCCTTTCTCCTTTCCTGACCCACCTGCCAGCAGACATGCTGCTCAAGGAACAGAACACCCAGGATGCCTCCTGGTTTCAGAAGCTTGAGACAAATGGGTAAGGCGAGAGTTTGAGGGAGAAAGTGGCAGAACCCAGATTATCAGCAAATCCTATCTTTGGGGCACCAGAGTCACAAACTCTCAGCTCACAACTTCAAAAGAGAGCAAATATGAGAGAGACACGGGATGCGCGTCACAAGGAACACAGGCTGTGTGATACAGGGCTGATTAGGGGCAAGAATGTGCTAGGTCACTTCAGTCGTGTTCAGCTCTGCGAAACCATGGACCATAGCCCGCCAGGTTCCTCTGTCCATGGGGATTCTCCAGGCAAGATTACTGGAGTGAGTTGCCATGCTTTCCTCCAAGGGATCTTCCCAAACCGGGGATCAAACTTGCATCTCCTATGTCTCCTGCACTGCATGTGGATTCTTTACCATTGAGCCACTGGAGAATCCCAGAGGCAAGGATCAGTTCAGTTCAATCGCTCAGTCGTGTCCAATTCTTTGCGACCCCATGAATCGCAGCACGCCAGGCCTCCCTGTCCATTACCAACTTTCGGAGTTCACTCAGATTCACATCCATTGAGTCAGTGATGCCATCCAGCCATCTCATCCTCGGTCGTCCCCTTTTCCTCCAGCCCCCAATCCCTCCCAGCATCAGAGTCTTTTCCAATTAGTGAACTCTTCTCATGAGGTGGCCAAAGTACTGGAGTTTCAGCTTTAGCATCATTCCTTCAAAAGAAATCCCAGGGCTGATCTCCTTCAGAATGGACTGGTTGGATCTCCTTGCAGTCCAAGGGACTCTCAAGAGTCTTCTCTAACACCACAGTTCAAACGCATCAATTCTTCAGTGCTCAGCCTTCTTCACAGTCCAACTCTCACATCCATACATGACCACTGGAAAAACCATAGCCTTGACTGGATGAACCTTAGTCGGCAAAGTAATGTCTCTGCTTCTGAATATGCTATCTAGGTTGGTCATAACTTTTTTTCCAAGGAGTAAGCGTCTTTTAATTTCATGGCTGCAGTCACCATCTGCAGTGATTTTGGAGCCCAAAAAAATAAAGTCTGACACTGTTTCCACTGTTTCCCCATCTATTTCCCATGAAGTGATGGGGCCAGATGCCATGATCTTTGTTTTCTGAATGTTGAGTTTTAAGCCAACATTTTCACTCTCCTCTTTCACTTTCATCAAGAGGCTTTTTAGTTCCTCTTCACTTTCTGCCAAAAGGGTGATGTCATCTGCATATCTGAGGTTACTGATATTTCTCCCGGCAATCTTGACTCCAGCTTGTGTTTCTTCCAGTTCAGCATTTCTAATGATGTACTTTGCATAGAAGTTAAATAAGAAGGGTAACAATATACAGCCTTGACGTACTCCTTTTCCTATTTGAAACCAGTCTGTTGTTCCATGTCCAGTTCTAACTGTTGCTTCCTGACCTGCATACAGATTTCTCAAGAGGAGTTTTCTGAATGTTGAGCTTTAAGGCAACATTTTCACTCTCCTCTTTCACTTTCATCAAGAGGCTTTTTAGTTCCTCTTCACTTTCTGCCATAAGGGTGGTGTCATCTGCATATCTGAGGTTATTGATATTTTTCCTGGCAATCTAAATTCCCAAAGCACTTTCACTTATCATTAATAGGATGATGAGAATTAATATTTACACAGCAGACACTCTAACAAATGCTTTATATCCATTAGGGCATATCAGCCTTCTAGCAGCCTTATGAGGTAGGGATGTGATTCTCCCAGTTTACAGATGAGGAAACT
Source organism: Aepyceros melampus (assembly GCA_006408695.1). Classification (NCBI taxonomy): domain Eukaryota; kingdom Metazoa; phylum Chordata; class Mammalia; order Artiodactyla; family Bovidae; genus Aepyceros; species Aepyceros melampus. Next base: position 370,280 of record SJXQ01005842.1, read on the forward strand.
AAGGCTTGGGGGGTTGGGGGGAACTCACTTGCCCAAAAAGCCACACACTCAGGAAATGGTAGAGGCAGCACATGCCCAGAGGGTGCCCACTCTAATGGCCTCTTCTTGAGCTAGTCTCTTTTCATAGATGGACGCTCTGCTGAAGGACCACAGGGAGGCCCCTGTCCTCTCTGGTGGTGGCCTGGGACCTTCTCTGCACTGTCCCACAGCTTCATCCTGCAGGACTTGCCCCATCTCTGGACTGCACTGGGGGAAGGGGAGGAAGATGGTCAGGTGTGGGCAGCCAGGGAGGAGGGGGAAGAAGGGGGGCCGTGAGCACATCCCAATCCTGCTCCTCACCCCAGCTCACCCCAACACAGAACACCAGGGCCCAAGGGAGAAAAGCACCCAGCCTAAGGCAAGGAAAAGTAGGGTGAGTTTCAAGTCACCCAGATTACTTCTGGTCTGTCTGAACCCATTCTCGTTACTCAGAAAAACTTTCACCCAATGCCTGCATCTCTAAAAATACAGCTGATGTGTGCCTCTCATCATAAAAAAACAAAACAAAACAAAACAAAACAAAACCATGAGAGTTACCAACAGATGCTGAAATTATCGGGTGAAAGTTTGGTGGGGAATAAGATACTTACAAGGCTTGATTAGTTATTAGTTACAAAGGGGGAAACTGTCACTGATCAGTGACAGACAGTTCTATGTAATCCAAGGCAATGTCACTGTCACACGCCTCCAGGCACGACGTCCTGAGAAGACAGCACCTGTGGTTTCCTGCCAAAAGCAATCTGAACCTAAACACAAGGAAACCTCAGACAAACCCAAAGTGAGGGATATTCTTCAAAATGAAACTAGCCTACATGATTCAAAATCCCAAGGTCATACTTTATAGCACAGGGAACTCTGTTCAAGGTTATGTGACAGCCTGGATGGGAGGGAAGTTTCAGGGAAAATGTGAAAGTTGCTCAGTCATGTCCAACTCTTTGTGACCCCATGGACTATACACAATCCATGGAATTCTCCAGGCCAGAATACTGGAGTGGGTAGCCTTTCCCTTTTCCAGGGTATTTTCCCAACCCAGGGATCAAACCCAGGTCGCCCACATTGCAGGTGGATTCTTTACCAGCTGAGCCACAAGGAAAGCCTGAGAATACTGGAGTGGGTAGCCTATCCTTTCTCCAGCAGATCTTCCCAATCCAGGAATCGAACCAGGGTCTCCTGCATTGCAGGCAGATTCTTTACCAAGTGAGCTATCACGGAAGCCCTCAGGGAGAATGGATACATGTATATGTATGACTGAGTCCCTTTACTGTTCACCTGAAATTATCACATTATTTGTCAATTAGCTATACCCCAATATAAAATAAAAGGTTTTAAAAAAAACCCCAAGATCAGAATTCCCTGGTGGTCCAGTGGTCAGGACTAGGTGCTCTTAGTGCCAAAGGCCCAAGGTCCCTGGTCAGGGAACTAAGATACGACAAGCCATGCAGTGAACCAAAAAAAAAAAAAGAACCAAGCAAAAATGGCAAGGTCATAAAAGGCCAAGAAAGTCTAAAGAACCAGCCCAGATGAAAGGAGATTTAAAAGAGGATAATAAATGTGATGTGTGATCCTTGATTGGATCATAGACCCAAGAGGGAACAAGCAGGTGGGATGAGGAGAGGTAGAACTTACTATAAAGGACCTTAACTAGGGAACTGTAATAATTTAAATATAAACTGAGGGTTAAATAATAGCCTGCATGGATCAATGTCCGATTTCCTGATGCGGATAATCTTACTGTGGTTGTGTAAGAGAATGAATGTCTTTGTTCTCAGGGAACATACATTGAAGTGTCTATGGGCAAAAGAGGAATTGCACAAATAAAACAAACGGTACCAACAGATGAATCTAGCTGAGACTGGTACTTAGGAGTTCTTTCTATGAGTTTGAATCATTTCAAAATTAAAAGTTTAAAAATTATGCACAAGTGTTACATTTGGATGCTGGGAGGAAAGACATTTTAAGGACAGGCTTTGAGCTGTGGCATCTTGCAGCCAGTCCAAAAAAAACAATGCCTTCTCTGGATTTTCTTAAGGTCTCTAAATGCATGGCCAAACCCTTTGCACTCCACGAATTGAGAAGAGGCCCCCACCCCACCCCACCCCACCCACTCCAACCCCCTGCCTACCCCGATCCGTCCTCAGAGATGCAGCTCACTGGCCTGAAGCTCCAAGTGTCCAAAGGAGGAGCAGAGAAGTGCAGGGGAAACCTGTGAAGCGCCGGAGACAGGAAGTAACAGCCCTCCTCCCTCACAGCAATTTGATCAAAATGGTCCCAAGGATGCTCTTGCTCACCTCTTCCCACTCCAGCGCCATGGCCCTATTTAGTTCGAGCCAACTCATCGATTTTGCTCATTACTTTTCCTATTGAACTCTTTGGTCCACAGTGGAGATCATTTGCAAATAAAGCCCAGCGTTTCCAAGGGTTTCTGAGGCAATCAACCAGGCAGGAATGCAGTCTCTCATGTCAGATCAGCTTCTGACCATCCTTTATTATCATTTTTTAATATCACTCATTTTTTTCTCTGTTAAAGTTGTTTCTATCCATCTCACTTTGGCATTGCCCAGACCAATCTTCCTAAATTAGCAGAGTCCTGCAGTACCCTGCCTGGTGAAGGAAAGAGGGGGAAAAAAAAGACAGACAGACTTCTGCGGGAAAACTATTTAATTTGAGCTGGTTGCCCCTCTGAAAAATGATGTCCACATCAGATAAGGAGACGGCCAGTTTAAATTGTTCTATCAGAACCGAGCTGCCTGGAATGAAGCTCATTCCACACAATTGGAAACTGTTCTCTTTTGCTTTTTTTTTTTTTCAAAGCAATTGCCCAACTTGAAGGCTGTTTGTGATTGAAGTAGAGGCCACAATAATTTATACAGTAAAAGCCTCTATCTAGATCAAATTGTATATTTTCCAGGTAACTGTGCTGGGTAAATATTCCCTCTGTTTTATCTTTAATGCAATATCTTTATGCATTCTGTCAAGCTAACACTCCCTGGGGAATATTTTACACACTGATACACAGGCAACTTGCCACTTATTACAGTTAAGGTGGTTTGTCTTTTCGAAGATGAGCACGTGAAGCGTTATATCCGCCTTCTATAGAAGCACTTTGCCCTGTGAATGAGCATGTGTTGCCCTGATGAGTCTCTTCCTGTTCTAATTAATATGACAACATAGCATTGTCATCAGCCAGTATTTATGGGGGAGCCCTTTGAGGCCTGGATTTATCTTAATCAGGTCCTGTCTTATTCTAGGGATCTAGGCAAAAGAAGTACTCACACAGCTGTGCAAGGAGTGGGCGGCAGCACCCTTTGCTGTGGCAAAACAGTGAGATTGGCTAAATAGATTATTATATATATACTGCCATTAACAAACAAGATCAATGTATAGCGCCTGACATATTATCATACCATGATATATCTGGGGAAATCGAAAAAAGTGGACTGAAAAACATTCCTGATGGAATGTCCATTTGCAGGGGGAAAAGAATCGCAGAATATGCTGTGTGTGTGTGTGTGTGTGTGTGTGTGTGTGTACATGGAGATGTGCATGAAGTTTATTTTTCCATTTTAAGGTCTAGAATAATATACATCAGGCTGTTAACAATAGTAACCCTTGAGGACTGGGACTAGTGCAGAAGGCAAAAAGAGACATACTTTATTTCAGATGTTAGATATCATTTGAATTTTCTACAAAGAATATGCTACTTTTTTTTTTTATAAGTGTATTTCTGGTTGCATTTCCCCACCTAGAAATAACAATTGAAACACAAGACCCTCTCAGGGTTTTCTATTTGGGGTGGTTTTTTTTTTTGGCTTGTTTATTTTGTTTTTCTAAAGGGGAAATTAAAGATACACATGTCTGATGTCTATAAAATAATATGCAGTAAAATACATTTTAATCTCTCTCATTCATATAGATGTAAAATTTGTGGTGCTGGAGAAGACTCTTAAGAACCACTTGGACAGCAAGAGCAAACCAGTCAATCCTAAAGGAAATCAGTCCTGAATATTCATTTGAAGGACTAATGCTAAAGGTGAAGTTCCAATACTTGGGCCACCTGCTATTCATTGGAGCCAACTCATTGGAAAAGACCTTGATGCTGGGAAAGATTGATGGCAGATGGAGAAGGGGTGACAGGGAAGAGGATGAGATGGTTACATAGCATCACCGACTCACTGGACATGAATTTTAGCAAACTCTGGGAGATAGTGAAGGATAGAGGAGCCTGGCATGCTGCAGTTCATGGAGTGGCAAAGAGTCGGACAAAACTTAGTAACTGAACAACAACAATGAAAATCCTAAATAGAATAACATCATGCTAAATCCAGCAATGTAAAAATCAGAATATTATATTACAGCCAAGTTGAGCTTATACCAGTAAATCAAGGTTGGTTTATCATTAGAAAATCAGTGAGTGTATTTTACCACCTTTACACATTCAAAAAGAAAAATTATATGATTTTTTTCATAAATTCATAAGAAGCACTTGATAAAATCCATTATGCCTACATGATGGAAAAACAGAGTTGTAGTAAGCCAGAAACACCAGAAATAGAGGGAAGCTTCCTTAAACTGATAAAGGATATTCACTCTCACTAGACATTATACTAACTGGGAAAATGATGAAAGTGTTAAGATTACAAATAAGACAATCATGTCTACTATCACCATTTCTATTCAATATTTTATAGAGGCCCTAGCCAGACCAATAAGGCCAGAAAACAAACAAATAGCATAAGGATCAGAAGGACGACACGAAACTGTCATCATTTGTGGAAGCTATTATTGTTTACATTTAAAGAATTAAAAAAAAAAACAGGTAAATTACAGTGACTAATAAGGGAAATTGGCAGGGTTACACAATTTTAAAAAATCAATATAAAAAGTAATTATACTTCTATATACAGTACAGATACATTTTTAATGATACAATTTTCAATAACTTCAAAAATAGCAACTACTTACAAGTATAGCTAACAAAAGATACTCAAGTCATAGACAAAACTATATACCTTGAAAAAATTAAAGGAACCTAAATAAATGGAGAGATACACCATGCTCATAGTTTGGAAGACTCAATATCACAAAATATCAACTCTATAGATTCAAAGCAAACTCTCAACAGATACTTTGTGTAAATTGAAAACTGACTCTAAAATTTTTGAAGAAAAAGAGCCAAGATCAGCCAGGAAACTTTTCAGAAGAACAAGAGGGAGATCTTGTCCTGACGGAAATTAAGAGCAGAAAACAAAACTTATTATAAAGTTTTATTATTATTATTGCAGTGCAGTGCTGGCTTTAGAAGACACAAACAGATCAATATTTGTGCATATACAGACATGTGGCTGATTCTATGGTAGCACCATAAAGCAATGAAAAAGGCTAATAAATAGAGCTGGGATACTTTGGTATCTATAAGGAAAAAAATTTAACTGGACCCCTACCTCATACCACACTCAAAAATCGACTCTAGGCAGATTACAGACCTAAATGTAAATGGCAAAATCCTATAGGAGACTATCTTTGTGGGAAAAAATTATAAAGCAAGGCAGAAAATATTAACCATAAAAAGGAAAATCTGATATAACTGACTGCATTAAAAATTTTAAACGTCTGCTTATCAAAGCATACTATTAAGGGACTTTCCTGGTGATGCAGTGGTTAAGAATCTGCCTTGCAGCACAGAGGTTGTAGGTTCAATCCCCGGTTGGAAACTAAGATCTCACATGACCCAGGGCAGCTGAGCCTGAGTGAGAGTCCATGTGCCGCAACTGAGAGCCGACGCAGCCAAGTAAGTAAATGTTTCTAAAAGAACAACGTATTCATTAAGAGAGGAAAAATGAAGCCACAGAGCAGAGCAGGAAAAAATGTGCAATCCTTCAAACCAAGGAAGACTCAGATCCAGAATCAACTTGATAAAATGAAACAATCCGATATTTTCTAAAGGGCAAAGGGCTTGAGATATTTCACACAGAAGAAACCCAAATGCCAATAAAGATATGAGAAGGTAAAGAATTCAAGTTAAAGCCACAGGGCGGGGCGGGGTGGCGGGGGAGGCGTCAGTGGGTGGATTTCCCTGCCGATCCAGTGTTTGGGAATCTGCCTGCCAATGCAGGGGACACAGGTTTGATCTTTGGTTGGGGAACTAAGATCCCACATGCCCCGAGCAGCTAAGCCTGTGTGTCCCAACTCCCGAAGCCTGCTCACCTAGAGCCCAGGAGCCTCAACGAGAGAAGCCGCCACGACAAGAAAATCCACCGCCAAGAGAAGCCCATAAGAGTGAAAGTGAAGTCGCTCAGTCACATCCAGCTCTTTGGGACGCCGTGGCCTGTAGCCTACCAGGCTGCTCCATCCATGGCATTTTCCACGCAAGAATTCTGGAGTGGGCAGCCATTTCCTTCTCCAGGAGATCTTCCTGACCCAGGGATCGACCCCAGGTCTCCTGCTTTGCAGGCAGACACTTTACCATCTGAGCCACCAGGGAAACCAAAGGCGCCCACGCACCACAGCAAAGAGTAGCACCCACTCTCCACCGCGAGAGCAAGGCCACTCCCAGCGCGGCCAAAAACAAGTAAGCGAAGCTTAAAAACGGAAAAGCCACGGGCGCTATCCCCGCACACCTAGGACCCAGGCCCGGGCTGCTACAAGGGTCCTTCTGTTTTGTCATAAAGGAGGGCGGCTTGGGCTCCAGGGCAGGGGCCCCCTCTCACCCCTCACTACCAGTTCTAACAGGACGGTCTCCACACGACTTAGAAGCGTATCATTTGAGAGATTAGAAATTCATTTCTCTAAACCATCCTCCAAGCCGTTTCTGGTAGGCCTCCTATTAGAGCTGATGTCCTACTTTCTGTCACAAAGTCTCAGGATTAGAAATGCCATTCATGAAGTCGCTCTCTCTCTTTTTTTTTTTCCAATTCTTCTTTGAAGCAACCACTTTGACAACCACTCTGGTCCCCTCGAACTTCTCTTTCCCTTCTCTTCTTGGGCTTGTTCAGGCTACTGCAACGCTGCACCTTTCAAACTTGGTGAAGGCCATTTGCTCCAAGTGCTAAATCACGTCGACCCAGTGAACACAACACCTCTTTTGGTTTAGGTTTTTAAAAAATTTTTATTGAAATATAGATATTCGTAGTGTTGTGTTGCTTTCAGGTATAAAGTGATTCAGCTGTGCATGTGTGTATATATATGAATATATATATATACTGTGTGTGTGTGTGTGTGTGTGTATACACACATGCTGTGCTTAGTCACCTCAGTCGTGCCCTACTCTTTGTGACCCCATGGACTGTAGCCGCCAGGCTCCTCTGTCCGTGGGATTTCTCCAGGCAAGAATACTAGAGTGGGTTGCCATGCCTTCCTCCAGGAGATCTTCTCAACCTAGGGAACAAACCCTGATCTCCCGCCCTGCAGGCAGATTCTTTACTGCTGAGCCGCCAGGGAAGCACATATATATGTATTCTTATATTTATATATTTTATTCTTATATATAGATTCTATATATTTTTTAAATCCTTTCCATGATACATTATTACAAGATATTGAGTATAGTTTCCTGTGCTACACAGTAGGTCCTTGTTGGTTATCTATTTTGTGCTTAGTAGTGTTTGTATTTTAACCCCAACCTCTTCATTTATCCCTCCCCCACGTCCCCTTAGGCCGCTATGTTTTCTGTGTCTGTGAATCTATTTATGTCTGTAAATAAGTTCATTTGTATCATTTTTCAGATCCCACACATAAGCGCAATCACATAATACTGTCTTTGTCTGACTTACTTCACTTGGCATGATAATCTCTAGAAGTGACTTAGCAGCAGCAGCAGCAGCAACCACATCTTAAAGCACTTTTCCATCAGAGCCTGCACCTCTCAGAGCCATGAGACAGGGAGCCTGTCTTATCCTTTGAACTTACTCCAGGGACCAAGGTAGACGTGTGGCCTCAGGAGAACAGGACGCAGCCTGGCCGCCCCTCCTTACATTGAAGGCTTTCTTTTTCTTCCTTTTCTATGCCCTTGCGTTTCAGATAAAGTGCCCATCTCCACGGCCAAGAAGAGGTCAAATTAAGAATGGTGCTCTTTTTAGCAACCACAAAAAGTTCTCATTTTCTCATCGAGTAAAGTTCCCTAATGGCTGATATATGAGCCCAATTTCTAACCCGTCCTGAATTGCACCATTTCCCTCTCACTGACTCGGGCTCCCCGTGGGGCAGATTGCCTTGGGCACCACAGGTGCTGGGAGGAACCAGCAGGAATCATCATTTCTCCCTTCCAGGCTTCTTGCCTTTAGTATTTTAATTCATTCCAAAGTCCTAAACCTTATGAGAACTGAGGTCCTTAAGCTGCCCCCATCTGAATCGGATGCAGTAGCCCAGGTTTATTTAAAGAAAACCAGTTCCTCCTTTCCAGGCTAGTCTTGAGAAGACAGAGGGTAAAACTGGATGGAAGGAGGGGTTCAAGCTGTTTAATAAATGACCTAAAAGAAAATCACTGTCCATAAGGTTCTTAAATCAGAGCCTCTGTATCTGTGGCTTTTAAAGACCCTGGAAATTTACCCCCTCCCCTGCAAGCAACAGCCTTTGTACTGAGATGGATTCTGTCATTGGACCAAGAAGTTCCCAGAATGAGGTGTCTGGGCTTCCCAACCTGACCCATGCATACCATTCCTGACTCTGCCATCTCGTGCCTAGCCTGGAGCCGAGAGATACAAGACCCGGGAGCCTGCATTCCCTAAACAGCAGCTCAAGGCATCTGAACATGTAAGACGCGTTAATAGTACTCGAGATATGGTACTGTGTGCTTAGTCCCTCATTTATGTCTGACTCCATGAGTCTTTGAGATCCCATGGACTGTAGCCCACCGGGCTCCTCTGTCCCAGGATTCTCGAGCAAGAATGCTTGGGTGGGCTGTCATGCCCTTCTCCAGGAGATCTTCCCAACCCAGGGATCAAACCCAGGTGTCCCACACTGCAGGCAGATCCTTTACCATCTGAGGTAGCTGTATCTTAAACCCAAGTCTAAGCACTTGGCTCTTAAATCTAAGGACTCTCTTGGCTACAAACAATGCCATCACCCCCGGCCTGGCACTAGTGCATGGGCAATAGAGGAAGCTGATGCCCTGGGATGCTCTAGTCTAGAGCTACAAATGCTCCCCTTCTGGGGGAGAGTTTAGTCAAGGAAATGTTCATCCTGTCCTTGAGTTCTGGAAGGCTTTCTATTTTCTAATATTTTTTGTTTGTTTATTCAAATATTTGGCAGTGCTGGGTCTTCACTGGGCCACATGGGATCTTCAATTCCAGCATGTGGGATTTAGTTCTCTGACCAGGCATTGAATCCAGGCCGCCCACAGTGGGAATGCGGAGACTTAGCCACTGGATCATCAGGAAGTGCCTCAGAGGGTTTTCTACCACTACTAAAGAAGAAATTTGCATCCCCAAAGTAGTCCCTTTCTCTCCACAGGCACCTCTGAAAGCCTTCAGAGTCCTGGAGAAATCTGACTTTTTGATGGACTCTGATGTAAGTGAGGGTGTCCCTGGTGGCTCAGTGGTAAGAAACCCACCTGCCAATGCAGGAGATGTGGGTTCGAGCCCTGGGTGGGGAAGATCCCCTGGAGAAGGAAATGGCAACCCACGCCAACATTCTTGCCTGGGAAATCCCATGGACAGAGGAGCCTGGAAGGCTGCAGACCATGAGGGTCTCAAAATAGTCAGACACAACTTAGCAACTGGTCATGCACGCACGATGTAAGTGAACCACGTTGGGCTCAGTTCACTTCTGTGAAGCTTTGAAACGGAAACAACAGGCGTCTGTTTTGAAGAATATCTATGCAGCGAGCACTTGCTGTGTGCTTCACATACGTGATTTTATCCTTTCCTTGTGTTAAAAAAACGAGAAACCCCAGGCTCAGAGGGGTGAAGTGACTTGCCTGAGGTCACACAGCTGTCTGATACCTGACTCCGAGACTTCTCCTGTCCCTGGATGCTGGGTTGCCTCGCACTGGGCGTGTACTTTTCCAGGTCCTCCCGCAGTGGGCATCAGGGTGTTCTGAGGTCATCCCCTCTCCCCAGCAGGAGCCCCTGTGTGCCCATAGCACACATTTGGACCTCACAGGGAAAGAAGAGCCATCTGGGTTTCTCTAGCACAACCCAGCTCAGCAGTCTCTGACCCGACTCAGCTGCTTAGCAACTTTCTGCGGCTCCCTGTCACCATGCCCAGGAATGTCCAGGCCTCTCAGCCACAGTCCTCCAAGTTCCTCCTAGCACATCATGGTCTAGGAACACAGACCTGTGTCAGCCCCATCAAGCCATGCTGTCTCTCTCCCCTCCCCTCCTGGGCTTATGCCACTCCTTCCACTGGATTCTGACTCTTCCCACGACTCCTAATACTCATGTGACCCCCTCCTCCTCCAGGAAGCCTTCTCTGATTCCTCCTCTAGTCGCTTGCCACCACACCCCACCAAAGTCCGTACCCCCTGTCCAGTAACAATCTGGCTGTATGTGTCCCACCCAGCAGTATCCTGAGTATGGGGACAGCATCTGGTCACAACTTTGTTCCCAGTGCAGCCTTCAGCTGATTACTGGGGGTGGGGTCTAAACCTGCCCTAGGGTTGCCTGGCTTCCCAGCCTGGAGGGGACACTGGCCCAAAAGTGGCTGTAGGCCTCAGCCCCACTGAAACCCTAAGTTTCCGCCCCGGAGCTGCAGACGAAGGCCATGTGCACAAAAGGCACGGCATGGTCGCCTCTCCTGGAACAAAGAGACGCACGTGGGTATCACCCTCAGTGGCGACAGCCACCCCGAGCCCTGCCGCCTGCACCACGCTGGTTGCCATGCGTGTTTCAATTAAGTGGAAGGATTTTGTGTCTTGATAACAGCAAGCACATCTCCCTTTTGTTTGTCTTTGGTCCCTAGGGGAACTGAGAGAGGTTGTGGAGCTCAGAGCTGGTTCTCAGGGGAGAGGGGGGCGGGAGGCCCCTGCGGAGGAGACTGGGGGGAGGTGGGCTGCCCCTCTGACACGCCCCTGCTCCACTGCCCTGGGACCAGCTTCCCCGGTCAGGAGGCACCTCCTCCAGGCTGTCACCCGTGATGGGCTAAGGGCATGGGGCAGTGCTGGCCAGACTGATCTGTTCTCACTCCCTGGTCAGTAGCCTCTGTTTCCATCAGGGATCAAGACAAGGGCACAGTGGGAAACAGAAGTAGAACAGGAAAATTAGAAAATCCAAAGCTGCTTCTGCCAACCTTGGATTGTGGCTGGCGTGTGGCTGGTGGTACAGGATTGCCTGTGTGTTTGTGCTCTCTTTGTGTGTGCTCACTCGCCTCACTGAGCTTCCTACTGCAGCCCTGTAGACTGTGGCTCACCAGGCTCCTCTGTCCATGGAATCTCCTAGGCAAAACTGGAGTGGGTTGCCATTCCCTTCTCCAGGGCATCTTCCCAACTGATGGGTCAGACCCACATCTCCTCTCTCCTGCATTGCAGGCAGATTCTTTACCACCACGTCACCAGGGACAACGGTACTCTCCTTAACCATTCCTTAGCCTGGCGTCCCACCGAGGCCCTTAGGTGCTTCCAGCCCAAGGCCAGGATGCATTTATATGGAGAACCTGCATAATGAACCCACCCATCAGCACAAGGTCATACCTCATTTGTATTTTCATCTGAGTTGATCTGAATAAGCTAAGCAGAGACCAAGGGACCCATTTTACAGATGTGGAATTTCTGATCACAGAGGTTAGGAAATTGGAGATGGAGCCAGGATTTAAATCCAGGTTTGTCTGACTCCGAAGTTCCCAGTATCCCCTCTCCCCAGCTGCCTATTCAACTTTCCTTGGATGTGTACTGTATTCAGAGCACGGGTCAGCCATGCGCTGAGCCCTTTGGAAGTTCTGGGAGGAAATGGATCAGGACTCCAGTCTAGGTCTCACAACACAGACCAGCACTATCTCATCAAATAAAATGCCAGCCACATCCATAATTTTAAATTTTCTAGTAGCCACATTAGCAAATGAAAAAGAAACAAGTGAAATTAATTTTAATAAAAAAAATGTCTTTAGCACACTATCCAAAAATATCATTTCAACATGTAATGAGATCATTTACATTCTCTTTTTCCTATTAAGTCCTAGAAATCTGAAGTGTATTTTATCCTTACAGCACCTCTCATTTCAGACATGTCATCCTGTCATGCCCCGAGCCCGAGCTCCTAACCATGGCGACACTTCCCACCCACTGCTTCTCAGAGCTCTTTCCTACACAAGAACTCCTTGTATCTTCACAACAAGAAGGTGGGCAGACATGGTTACTCTCTTACAGGTGGGATTACCAACTTCCAGATGGTCTCCAGTGATTCTGGCATCTGGGTATTTACATCTTTAAAAAAATTAATATTTATTTATTCATTTGGTTGTGCCAGGTCTTAGTTGCAGCTTGCGGGATGTTTGATCTTCCTTGCGACACACAAGATCTTTAGTTGCAGCATGCCAGCTCTCACTTGCGTCATGTGGGATCCAGTTCCTTGTTGTTGCTGTTGTTGTTCAGTTGCCAAGTTGTGTCTGACTCTTCCTGATCCCATGGACTGCAGCACGCCAGGCTTCTCTGTCTCCCTCACCATCTCCCAGAGTTTGCCCAAGTTCATGTCCATTGAATTGGTGATGCCATTCAATCGATGGTGCCAGTTCCTTGACCCAAGATCAAAAGCAGGCCCCCTGCATTGGGAGCACAGAGCTTTAGCACTGGACCACCAGGAAGTCCCTGGGTATTACATCTTTGCATGGTCCCCTCCATGTGAAAGAGGGCTGCCCTGTGAAACCAACCGTAGTACATTGTAAAAGGGCAGAGTGGGACTCTGAGGCTCGTCCTGGAAGCCACTGTTTTCACCTGCCCTCTTTGGATGCTTATGCTCAGGGAAGCTGACCTCCATGCTGTGAGGACCCTCAAGCATCCCTGCCGAGAGGTCCACACGGTAAGAAGCTCAGGCCTCCTGCCAGCTGCGAGCAGTAACTTGTCAGGCAGGCAATTGAGCTATCTTGGAAGTGAGGTCTCCAGCCCCAGTCAAGCCTTGAGATGCCTGGAGCTCCATCCCACCAACAGCTTGATTGCAGCCTCTGAAAGACCCTGAGCCAGAACCATCCAAAGCCACTCCTGGATCCCTGACCCTCAGGCTATTTGAAATCATAATTTTTTTTTTGTTTGAAGCCACTAATGTTTGGATAGCAAAAAATAATTAATATACCTGGGCAAGGGACTTTCCTGGCGGTCCAGTGGTTAAGACTCTGTGCTTCCAATGCGTGGGTCTTGGGTTCAGTCCCTGGTGGGGGAATTAAAATTCCATATGCCACGAAGCATGGCCAAAATAATAAACATATGTATACAGCAGGACAGTCTAGGACACCTACCCAGGCTGATTCGTCTCAGAAATCACAAGGCGGAGCAAATTCAACTCCGTACTGGAGAATCTCAGCTCTGATATGGGCCCTCGGCAACCCCGTGCAGCAGCCCTCCCCCCACCAAAGGAGCCCTCCCCTGCTCCTCTGTCTCTAGCTGCTGCTCTGCCTTCAGACACTTGGCACCAAATTGCTTCGTGACACATTCATTCTGTCCATCACCCTGGAGGAATTACGATTTGGCTCATCTCAAATCACAGGTCAGGCGAGGCAGAGTGGCAGGGGCTGCAGCCAAGCCGGCAGGAAGGGTATATCTCACGGCTCAGGCCTTCCAGCTGTAAAAGAGTAACCCTTCACCCCGGCAAACTCCTGCTCTCTCTCGCCAATCTCTCTCCTGCTGATGTCTTTTCACCGATTGCTGCGGGAAAAGCCAAGACTCCCTCTTAAACTCACTCACCTGGCCCACCTCCAGTTCTGAGGCAGCAAGTGTGAGAAATAGCCCCATTAGTGCACACCGTGAAACTCCAGGGAGAGGAGCACGTGCGCACAGGAAGGCGCCCACTCCCCAGCCCCCACGCCCACCCTCAGGTTTCCTCCGCTTTGAGGGAGCCTGAGTCTTTCATCTTTCAGGCTCAGGGAGGGATAAACCAGGAACTTGAGATGAGCACACACGTGCGTGTCTGCGTGCTCGGTCACTTCTGTTGTGTCTTTGCGACCCCATGGCCTGTACCCCACCAGGCTCTGTCCCTGGGATGGTCCAGGCCAGAATACTGGAGCGGGTTGCCATTTCCTCCTCCAGGGCATCTTCCCAACCCAAGGATCGCGGGCTTCTGCAAGGCAGGCGGATTCTTTACTGCTGAGCCACCAGGGAAGTCACTAACATACACACATACCACTGTATAAAAGACAGATAACCACCAGGGACCTATTGTGTAACACAGGGAACTCCACTCACTATTCTGGGATAAACTACATGAGAATAGAATCTGGAAAAGAATGATTATATGTATATGTGTAATGGAATTTCTTTGCTGTACACCTGAAACTAACACACTGTAAATCAACTATGTGCCAATGAAAATTAAAAAAAAAATTTTTTAATGTAAGTAAAATATCTTTAAACATAAGCCTTACAGGCTCAGTATTAACTTCCCACTCCCTTCCCTTCAGGGTCTCCTCGCAGGATGGGGCTGGGTGTGCAGGGGTGTGTGTTAAGTGGCCTTGCTTCCCCTTGGACTTCTCAGTATTGAGCAGGGACTTCCTTGTTCCTCCCCCTGGCACCTCCTACTTCCACTGCCCAGCCCTTCAGGGACCAACCTACCACCCCCCAAGCTTAGAGGGATGAGCGGGGAGACTGCACGCTGGAAGCAGGAACCTTCAGAAACCCTCTCACCTCACAGAGTGTGGACTCAGATCTCACAGCCTGGCTGGCAGGAGGGCACGGTCACTCATGTGTGTGTTTAGCCAGCAGGAATGTCTCGAGGGCCAGCCTCAAGACAAGCTGCAGGCACAGAGATGTGAGGCTCGAGTATGTCCCCATTGGCCCGTCTTCCCAGGGGTGCTGGCATGAGGCCGCGCAGGTGACATGCACACGTGCAGGTAAGCAGGTGGGGGCATTTCTTGATTTCGTTAGTCTAGATAATGAGTCATCTATTTAAGATTTTACTCAACATATAGTTCTCTGTTTTTCTTGGCCATTTTGAATTGTTTTGCTCCGAGTATATTCTCCACACTGAGGCCACAGTGAAACTTCCGGGGCCCAGATTACTTGCTTCACCTCATTCATAGCCTAGAAGCTCCATGAGAGTTGGCACTGTAGCTGGTTTTGCTCACCGAGACCAGTTCCTTATACATAGTATTAATACCTGCTTAATAAACATTTGTTAAATAAATGAACAAATTAGGAAGGTCGATATAGTCAAAGCTATGGTTTTTCCAGTTAGTCATGTATGGATGTGAGAGTTGGACCACAAAGAAAGCTGAGCACCAAAGATTTGATGTTTTTGAGCTATGGCATTGGAGAAGACTCTTGAGAGTCCCTTGGACTGCAAGGAGATCAAACTAGTCAATCCTAAAGGAAATCAACCCTTGAATATTCATAGGCAGGACTGATGCTGAAGCTGAAACTCCAATACTTTGGCCATTTGATGCGCAGAGCCAACTCGTTAGAAAAGATGCTGATGCTGGGAAAGATTGAAGACAGGAGGAGAAGGGGACGACAGAGGATAAGATGGTCAGATGCATCATCAACTCAATGGACATGAGTTTGAACAAGCTATGGGAGAAACTGAAGGAGGGAAGCCTGGCGTGTTGCCGTCCATGGGGTCGCAGAGTCAGACAAGACTGAATGACTGAACTGAACTGAGGAACTCCAGACCCTAGCTTCTGAAAATAAATACCCTCAAACCCCACCCTCTAGCATTTCTCCACATATCGGGTCCTCTCTCCAATCTCAGTCTCCCTTCTTTTAAGGGGGTTATTCTTTCCTGGCCTGCTGAACACGGTGATTTGTGGACTCACATAAGTCACAGGAGCCCTGCAGTATGGTACTTAAAAACATGGTTTGAGGAATCCATCTTGCAGTCCAGGAGATGCTGCTTCGATCCCTGGTCAGAGAACTAAGATCTCACATGCCAAGGGGCAGCTGAGCCCGCGTGCCACAACTAGAAAGTCCAAGTGCCACAGCCAAAGATCCTGCATGATGCAACGAAGGTCCCAAATGCTGCAACTAAGATCGATGCAGCCAGCTAAATAAATATCTTCAAGATCCAATTATTTTAAAAAATGGACTCTGGTCTCTGCAAGAGCAGAGTGGGGGCCCCGCCCAGTTCCCACCGGATGGGCAGTGGCTACGCTGCCGGCACGCCTCACTGCACGGCCTCCCTCAGTATCTGCATCCGCACGTGTAAGACAGTCTGAGTTCTCCTTGTTATTAACGCATCTCCTAACATCTTCGAGTGGAGAAGGCAATGGCACCCCACTCCAGTACTCTTGCCTAAAAAATCCCATGGATGGAGGAGCCTGGTAGGCTGCAGTTCATGGGGTTGCTCAGTCGGAAACAACTGAGCGACTTCGCTTTCACTTTTCACTTTCACGCACTGGAGAAGGAAATGGCAACCCACTCCAGTGTTCTTGCCTGGAGAATCCCAGGGACGGGGGAGCCTGGTGGCCTGCCGTCTCTGGGGTCGCACAGAGTCGGACACGACTGAAGCAACTTAGCAGCAGCAGCAGCAACGTCTTCAAGACTTTGTGACACACTGATTTTGTACCACTTAGAGCATCAACATCTAAAACAGGTTTTCGCCTTTACAGAGAGGGTCTTCACATTTATTCTCCTCGTGAAGACTGTTATCCCCACTTCTCAGATGATGAAACTGAGGCTCAGAGAGGTCACCTGACTTTCCCAAAGCCAGGCAACTGAGAAATATCATACTCACCACCCAAGCCATGCTGCAAAGGGGATCTAGGAATCCCCAGCATGGGGCGAAGGGCCCGCCAAATATATGGCCTGATGCCACACGCACAGTAAGCACTCATAACTGCAGACACCACTGGCTGCCCAGGAAGAGAAGATGGTGGGCCTGGCCCATCACCCCTCCACTGGTGCCGAGCCTGGAGTGTTCGGGAAGTACTGGCCATTGCCATGCCCTCCCTCTCTCCACTGGGCTCCACTTAAGGACCCAGCCTCTGTCCCTGTCAGTCCCACCGCAGCTCAACGTGCAGGCGTGCAGGTTCTGCCCTGCAGGTGGACCCTCAGGGCACAGAGGCTCCTGGCTGTCCTCAGCCCTCGCCTGGGGAAGATGGCCAGCTACACAAATATACCCGAGCCCCTCCCCAGGCCTCAGTCTCTGTGGGGATAGGTCAGGATCTTTAGCAGATTCAGGAATTCTCAGCCCAGAGAACCTGGGAAGCCTCATTCCCCCTCCAGGCTGTTCACCTTTGGCTGCAGAGAGAGGGCCTGGTGGGCTGAGCTGCTGTGTGCCTGGAATCACAGGATATGGTCCCCACAGAGCAGCCTCCCTGGGGTCCCATTGGAAGGGCAGAGCAGGGGGCATTGGACAGCTCAGTGACCTCATGAGGCTTGTGGATCGCTAAAACAATTCAAGTTACAATCTGAAATGCCTGGCTCCTTGGCACACTGTGCTTGGTAGACTCATCCTGCCCCTGTGTGGGCCCAGCCACCCCATCTCGCCCACACCTCTGCCCAAAAAAGAACAGTTTGTTACTTGTTGCAGGAGGTCAGGCGGAGACACACTTTGACTCTGCATTCTTCGGTCAGAATTAACCAAACACGGCAGCCCAGGCCACCACCTTCCCCGTATTACGTCCTCCATTTCCCTAAAGCACCTGTCCCTGGAAAAGCAGAGAGGAGAGGGAGCGCCCAGTGGCCCAGCCACAGAGATTGCCCCGTCCATTACTAAAGGGCGGGACGGTCCTCGGTGTCCCCGAGTGACCGCTAATGACCATCTCTCCCAGACTCTCTCCTTCCCTGCACCAGTTCTTCCCTGCTTAGAATGGAAGTCTGCTTTCAGCCAAGATGCTGGTATATTTACAGGAAGAACTGGAGATGGTTTGCATTGTGGTTTAAAGTACTACCTCAAATAACGGTATTGGCAAAGATGCAGAGACACTGAGCCCTCATATATGGTCGGGCGGGGTGTGAAATAGTGCAGCTGCATGGAAAACAGTTTGGCAGTTCTAAAGAAAAAAAACATAGAACAATCATATGACCCAGTAATTCCATTCCTAGGTAGATATCCAGAAGAACAGGAGGCAGGGATTCACATCACGTTCACAGCAGCACTGTTAACAATTAGCCAAAGCTGGGCAAAACCCAACCAGCTCCATCTGCCCATTGATTGATGAGTGGATAAACCAAACTCAGCCTATCCATGCAAAGGACTGTTTTTCAGCCTTAAGAAGGAATGAAATTCTGATACATGCTACAGCATGGAGGAAAGTTGGAAACATGCTAAGTGAAAATAGCTGGACGCAAGAGGACAAATGTTGTGTAGCTCCACTTTCACAGGGCACCCAGAATAGACAAATTCACAGAGACAGAAGGGTAGGTAGTGGTGGCCAGGGACAGGGGAGCTGGGGGCAGGGGGCACGGGGACTTATTGTTTCATGAGTTCAGAGTCTCGGCGCCGGATGATGGGAAAGTACTGGACGTGGATCATGGTGATGGTGGTGGCCCAACATCTCAGCTCTGCTTAATGCCGCTGAATTATACACTTAAAAATGATTAAAATGGTTTAAAAAAATTACTGTCAGAAGTAGATGGTCCTTTCCTTTCCAGGTTCAGTTTCATTTTTTATTCAGCACAAGTTCCCTAGGAACCAGTTCCAGGACAGAATGAAATCAAGGGTTCTGTGTCCACAAGGAGCTCACCTTCACGTGGATTCTGGGCACAGACACTTAGATCACAATCCTAGTTCAGGGAGGTCGTAACAATGTTGTCTGGGGAGTTAAATGCAAGGCTCAAGGAAGAAGGAGCCTGCAGTACACTAGCCCGGCTCCCACTTGAAATCTCTCCCCAAGTTTGGGGGGTTCGAGACAGCAGAGATGACAAGCTGGCCCCAGCCTATTCATGGGGGATGAACAGAGGGAGAAACCAGGGGGAGTGGGCAGCCAGAGGGGCTTGGCAGATCTAGAGTGACTCCTCTGCCCTCAGTCTAACCCTTCATCCACCCTGTCAAAGAGGGCTGAGGTCTGCTAGCTGCACAAATGTTATCAACTAATAGTCATCAGACAACGAAGGCAAAGAAAAGCTGGCTCAGTGCGTCCTTCAGGCAACCATTGTACCGAGACTTCCACCTGAATTTTCTTGTCCAGTGCCCCTCACAGCCCCAGGAGGTAACTGAAATTATTATTATTTTACAAATGAGAAGACTGAGTTCAGAGAGGAAAATGTGTCTGAGGTCACAGGTATAGAAAAACAAACTATGAGTTGACAACTTCGTGCAGAAAACACTTTTCTTTTCTTCTCAAAATGAGTCGGGCACACGCCTGTGGAGTGCAAAGAGGTAGACTGCAGGTGGTCTTCTGAACCCTAAGCGACCCTCCCCCATTAGGCGATCTTCAGCACTGAGCTCCAAGGACCCCAGCCAAGAATGCAGGGCAAACTTATCACCCTGAATTATCTATGGACTTGGGTCTTTGTCGGGTTTTGATGGCTCTGATCTGGGACGGGGTAGAGGTGGGAGGTGCCCAGGAGGAGCCCTGGACTGGACTCAGACCCTCTCTGCCCTCCTTCTGGAAGCAGCTCTGGTCAGTGAGGGCTAGAAGATGCTGATGCCGGGAGACGATCTCTAATACAGATGCTGGCACTGACCTTGGGCTGCATTCATGCGCATGTTCTCACTTAACTCCTCGAGGACCCTGTGGAGTAAAGCACATGTCACTTTCTCAGATGGAGAACTGAGGCTTCAGAGGGGCAAAACGACTGGTCTTAGGGTTCCAGAGGGAGCACAGAACCAGCTACATAATTTTTGAGGCCAGTGCAAAATGAAAACGTGGGGTCCCCTGTTCAAACAGACGGCAACAGGAAACCAGACCCGGGGCCCTTCTGCACACGGGAACGGGCTACAGCTGGTGAGGTCAGTCTGCGGAGTTAGAACGGAGCCAGGACTTCCTGGGCACATGTTCCAAACCCAACAGCTGCCTCTCCCGGCCCCTAAACACAGCTGCCCTGGGGTCCCCGCGCTGCAGCCCCCAGCATGGGAGAGGTTCTGTGAAGCGAGACGGTGAGTAAAGGCCTGGACAGAGCCGGGTCACAGACTCCAGCCCCATGTCGCTGATCGCATTAGCTCAATTCAATTGTGATTCTCTCTAATTACAATCCTTTTCTAGGAACAAGAGGGCCAAACTGAATTAGGAGGGGGAAACAGCCCATACTTTCATTCAGGGAAAAAAAAAAAAAGGAATAAAAGCAAAATTAGATTTTACTCTGTGGGTCCTGGAAGAAGGAGCCAGAGAACCTCAGCTGAGGCTTGCCTCTGCCACTTGACCTTGTGTGGCTACCAAGAGTTTAAGGCTTCTTTAGCCTCAGTTTCCATATCTGTGAAATGGGGACAAAAGAACTATTTGGGGAACTTTAATGAAGATAGATAATGTAGTAAGTAGTTAATCTTTTGAAGGAGGCTCATAAAAATTTGTTGCTGTTTTTTAGTCACTAAGTCATGTCTGACTCTTTCCAAACCCCTGGTCTATGGCCCACCAGGCTCCTCTGTTATGGGATTCTCCAGGCAACAATACTGGAGTGGGCTGCCATTTCTGTCTCCAGGGGATCTTCCCGACTCAGGGGTCGAACCTGTGTCTCCTGCATTAGCAGTCAGATTCTTTACCATTGAGCCTCCAGGGAAGCCCCTGTAAAAATTACACCCTCCTATTTAATTTCAGGAGTGTCAT
Source organism: Aepyceros melampus (assembly GCA_006408695.1). Classification (NCBI taxonomy): domain Eukaryota; kingdom Metazoa; phylum Chordata; class Mammalia; order Artiodactyla; family Bovidae; genus Aepyceros; species Aepyceros melampus. Next base: position 391,094 of record SJXQ01005842.1, read on the forward strand.
GGTGCCCTGAAGTACAGGCACAGTATCCCTGGAAGTGCCTAGAAGTCAAGTTAAGAACAGCTAAAATAAGGACTGTAAAGGCACAATGCAAATACTTGTTATTTTGTGGGATTTCAGTCCACTGTAATATGAACACATTGAATCCGAAAGGCTTTTTGAAATATTCGGACTTTTAAACAAATAAGCCAGAGGACCTGTGCATTATTTTATTCTGCTCTAGCATGAATATTTCATAAATTACATGCAATTATTAACAACACTACAAATTAATTACTGTCAATTCATATTAATAAAATTGCATTTTGTCATAAATAAAGTTAGTTTACTGTGCACCATCAGTCTCTGAGGTATTCACATTTGTCAATTGTCCTCTACTTCAGGCTAAAGCAAAAGTAATCAAATAACTAATTATTGTACTAAATGTAGCACTGCTTTCCCGTCAATGAAAACTCACATTATTTATAGCCCTTAGGACTGAATATTCAAATCTGTATGAATTCCAACGCTAAGGGGAACTTTTCAGCCTTCTCCCTTTCTACGTGCTCCCTCAGCTTCCAGCCTCAGCCACCTGTACCTTGGTGAAGAGGTCTCAGCAAGTAGTAGGTGGTCACTCTGGTGAACAGGAACTCAAAGTTTGCAGGATCTCCTGGAAGCATTCCCAGTGCCAGAGGCCAGTTACCCCATGCCACGCAGGCTTCCTCTACCGTGAGTCATTCTTATAAAATTTTCTTTCAATGAAAGCTCCAGAGTTGTAACCTGAGATTACAACACAGACTCTGTGTTCCAGTGTCCTTTTCAAAGCCTGGGGGTTGGCTGATCAACATGGAATCAAAATAACAACAGTGACGATTGTATTTGCAGAGACCCTATGGCAATCCACTCCAGTACTCTTGCCTGGAAAATCCCATGGACAGAGGAGCCTGAGAGGCTACAGTCCATGGGGTCGCAAAGAGTCGGACACGACTGAGCGACTTCACTTCATTTCACTAGTTCCAAGGAAGTTCACCTTCACGGGTTCCAGGTGGGCATACGTTTTTTGGAGACCCTATGCACCAGTGTTGAATGCACTTCTCACTGTGGCACAGGGGTGCTTAGCCCCATAGGACACAGGTGCTGGCCTGTGCCAGGCCCCTGGCTGGGCATGGAGTCACCCAGCACACAGGAGACAAACACAGCCCACCACAAAGCAGCACACGAAGCTCCTCGGTGATCCCAAGGGGAAAGCGAGGTAAGCCGCACAAACACCCTAAAAGAGAAGTACCCCAAATAGCACTTTCTTAAAACAAAACTCCAGATGGGAGGTTTTTATTGCAGGCTGATACACATGTGAGAAAGACATCAATTTAGTGAACATTTCCCAAACAAGGAGGTCAGCCCATGTCAAACAGGTGCATTCCATTTATCCAAAAAGGACAAATAGAGTCTTCGGTCATCCTTAATAAAGAGAAAATGCTGGGACACCAACAAGAAGTTGCAGAGACATGTTCTCACCAAAGGGAAACACCTCTGGGCTGAAGCATCCTGGCTGATGTAAAAAACTTGTCTTGAGCGGACACACACGAGGCAGGAACTTAGTGGACACCAGACAGGACCCACCATGCTATTGGCAAGCCAGGGCCCTGGGGCAACTGGACCCGTGGGAATCAGCATCATTGAGAAAGTTCAGTGGTGGAGCAGAGAAGAGCCACAGAAAACACATACACACAAGTCTAGGTTGCTCTGGAGCAATCCCCATACATGAGCCTTTCACTAACTGAAATGAACTTCCAGGTTCCTAAACACCAGCTCATCTGCTGGAACCCATGCATTTTCCAGAGGGAACTGAGACCCAAAGAGGCAGTCAAGCCCCAACCACATAGTCAGTTAGGGCAGAAAGTGAAAAACTCACCCAGTCATGACTAACTCTTTGTGACCCCATGGACCATAGCCCCTGCCAGGCTCCTCTGTCCATGGACTTCTCCAGGCAAGAATACTGGAGTGGGTTGCCATGCCCTTCTCTAGGGGATCTTCCCAACCCAGGGATCGAACCTGGGTCTCTCACCCTGCAGGCAGATTCTTTACTGTCTGAGCCAACAGGGAAGCCCAGTCAGGTGCAGCTGCTGCTGCTAAGTTGCTTCAGTCGTGTCTGACTCTGTGCGACCCCATAGACCGCAGCCCACCAGGCTTACCCGTCCCTGGGATTCTGCAGCCAAGGGTACTGGAGTGGGGTGCCATTGCCTTCTCCAAGTTAGGTACAGAGCTCACCCTAAAACTCAACTCCTGACTCCTAGTCCTTTGCTTTCTCTTTCTCTTCCCATTCCGTTCTGTTCTTCTTCCTAAGAAATATTTTCTTCTCCAGAAACAAAGACCAAAAAAAGCAGCAGCAGACAGACACGCAGACACATACATGCACACACACACACACACACACACACACCCATGCACACACACGTCTTAAAGTCAGTAAAAATAATTGAATACGGAAAACCAAAAGTTCAACATGACATTGTCCTTAATTAATGATGTTCTCTTCATATTTTTCTCTCTTCAAATTTGCTTTTTAACAACAGGAGGAGTTAAGTAAAATGAATATATTAACTCTGAATTTCTTGCCTTTTAATCGTTGATGTCACCACCTTCCTGTGATTCAAATTTAGTTACTTTGCATCTAATTGAAGCACTACACAAAAAAATGGTAATTTGACATCCAAAGGAGGAGTGAGGGAAGAGCAAAGAGGGGACATATTACTTAACTTCGTGATGATAATTATGTGCACACAAAGACGGTTACAAGAACATTCTACACTGGATATCAGCCAGAAAAATTAAACCTATGTTGCTGCTTCAATACATCTGAATACTAGGAATTGGCAGAAAAACATCTATTCTGTGAATAATAGCCTCTACAGTCCCAGAGGACAGCAGTACATGAATTTTTTAAAAAAAGAAAAAAAGAAAGAAAAGAAAAAGAAAAATAGTCTGGAGCTTTTTCCAAAATGGTGCTAATGCGCCACTGAAACTTAATTTTATAATTTACTGGCAGTCAAGATGGCAGGAAATAAAATAATTTGCTATATTCTGCGCAACAAACCCTGCTTTTCCTGGGAAGGGGTAATTATCCTCATGGAAAAAAAAAAAAAGAAAAAAATACGCCATCTCATATTAGGCTAAAGTCTCATCAAGAAGAGAAAAAGTGCCTCATTACACGTAATTACCAGGGAATTAGAAACATCATTTAACTAAATGAGCGAATAATACTCAGGATATTGAAGAAACTTGCCTGCACTTCTGCAAAGCACTCTAAGTCCCATTACAAAAATTGCCCCTCTTTAATGGAATAATTTTAGGCTTGTCTGCCTTGCTTTAAAAATAAAGAGCCTCCGAGAGGCAGAAAGAGGCTGAAACTGCCATAAACAACTGTTGAAAGGGACTGAAGAGAAGGCGCTGTCTCTCCAGGAGACGGAGACGCAGAATGACTCATAATCTACCGTAATCACGAAAATTAAAGCTGAGGACTTGAAAAAAGGATTACCCCCTTTTTAATTGTACTTCCTCAAGACTGTGATGTACTTGTGAGGATGTATTAGGGAGAAGAGACGAAAGATTTTCAGGTTTGGGTCCAGCCTTCCTGCTCCAATACAAAAGCAGTTACAGCTATTCAGTGTTCTCTTAAAAACATAAAACTATAACATACCTGTAGATTGATGTCTATTGTGGCTTAATGCAATGATTTTTCCAGACATTCAAAAGCCTCCTGGATTTGCTTGAGATTCCCTCCCCCTATGCCCTTCACTTTTAATGTTCGTTAGCTTCAAAGCGGTGAATTTAATGTGACCACCCCAGCGCTGTTTTGTTTTGTTTTACTGTTTATTGATTAATTTTGGCTGTGCTGGGTCTTGGCTGTGACACACAGGACCTTCATTGTGGCATGGAGGCTCCTACTTGCAGTGTGTGAGATCTTAGTCCCCTGACCAGGGATAGAACTTGGGCCACCTGCATTGGGAGTGTGGAATCCAGCCCTACACTGGACCATCAGGGAAGTCCTTAACCATGCCAACTGCTTGCAACAATAACCTTTATTCATACAGGGAACCAGAAGAAGAACATGTACTGATCCTGGTGGCTTCATCTGAGTTTCTTGACTTTATTGTTTTTTTCAGTTTACAATACTTTCTCTTGTTTAAAATTTATTCTTTTTAATTGAAGGATAATTGCTTTACAATGTTGTGTTGATTTCTGCCATACATCAACATGAATCAGTCAAAAGTATACACATGTTCCCTCCCCCTTGAACCTCCTTCCCACCCTGCCCTTCTAGGTTGCCATAGAGCACCAGGTTGATCTCCCTGCATCATACAGCAAATTCCCACTTCTATCTATTTTACATATATATCTGTTTCAAAGCTACTCTCTCAATTCATCCTCCATCCATCACTGGGTCCACAAGTCTGTTCTCTATGTCTGTGTCTCTATTTGTGGGTTGTTTTGTGTTCATCGCTCAGGCATGTTCGACTCTTTGTGACCCCATGAACTGTAGCCCACCAAGTTCCTCCATCCATGGAATTTTCCGGGCAAGAATGCTGGAGTGGGTAGCCATTGCCTTCTCCAGGGGATCTTCTCAGCACAAGGATCAAACCCTGGTCTCCTGCATTGCAGGCAAATTCTTTACCATCTGAGCCACCAGGGAAGGATCTCTAGTGCTGCCCTACAAATAGACTTAACAGTATAGAGTTTCCTGACTTTAGAGCAAGTTGAATTCAGAAAGCAATTGAGATTCTTAGAAAACAGTCAAAGAAGGAACTAGAGAAGCCACTGTAAAGAAGAAAGCAGAGTCAGGGACACTGCAGAATCATGCTGAGGACCTCGCCCCGGACCTCTCAGGGAGCTGCCCCAGAGTGGGGATCAGCCCCTTTCCTGAGACAGGCACAACCAGAGCACAACCAGCAACAAAACGCGCCATTCCTTCTGCTGTGGACTTTGGGGCATCGACAACTGCAACCCACCTCCCATTCTGCCAGGGAGGAAGCTAAAATCAGCCCACGGCCACGGAGCTCCCCACTCAGGTTCTTTGTAGTCAAGTCCCAAGTTCTTGCAGACAAATCACAATCACCTCTCAGCTGGGCAGGAATGGTGCTCCTACACCACATCAGAATCCTCTGTCCTTTTGGAGATTCCATGGTCCACATGCATTCCTTCCTGGTGCAGCCCTCATGAATGACAGTAAGAAAAGAAAAGGACAGAGAACGAGCACCGTGAGCATGCTCATCACAAGCCCCTGCCCTGGGGAGGCATGGAGGTGGTAGACAAGGAGGGGCAGGTGCTAGGTAGGGAATGGCTGAGCCCGATCGGCCTCCCTGGACCCTGTGGACATGTCCCTCTGAACCTCTTTGAAGTCTAGGGCCCTGTAGCCAAGGAATCAAAAAATAATGAAAGGCAGAATCCTTGGTGGCACAATGGATAAGAATCTGCCTGCCAATGAAGGGGACACAGGTTTGATCCCAGGAAGATTCTACAAGCCGTGGAGCAACAAAGTCTGTGCATCACAACTACTGAGCCTTTGAGCTGCAACTACTGAAGCCCGTGTGCCTAGAGCTTGTGCTCTGCAACAAGAGAAACCACTGCAATGAGAAGCTCATGCACCACAACGAAGAGTAGCCCCTGCTCGCCACAACTAGAGAAAGCCTGTGCAAAGACCCAGTGCAGCCAAAATGAATGAATAAAGAAAGTGGGAAGAGGATCCGAACATTTCAAAAATAATAATAATGAGAGGCAATTGGTTGGTATTCTCAGGGATGAGAATGGCTTCATATAGCTAAAGTTCTGAAAAGAGAAACCACTTTGGGGGTTGATAAAGGGCAAAGTGCCTGCGCTTCTCAAGTCCACCATTTAACTCCAAGATGAAACTTGGCCCTACTGAGGTTTCTAGATGAGACAAAGGAACGTTGACCTCTGATCCTAAACTAACAGAATAAAATAAAAGGACTGAGGAGTGACAGCTACTATTTCTTTCTTCTAAAGATGAATCAGACTAACTGATCTACCCACTAAGATCACACAATTGATAAGAACACAGATTTCCCCTGCTTCTAAAACCATTTCCACAAGCCACACAACCCTCTCCCACGAGAATTATTAACAAACAATATTAAAAATAATCCCACTCACTGTGGCTTAGCTCTTCAAAATGTTTTTCAAAGTGCTTTCACAGCTGTTATTTCCAATGAGGTAAGTCAGGATGGCACAATCTCCATTTCACACCAAAACATGAAATGACCTGAACAAAACCATACTGCCATCAGCCAACCAAGATGAGTGGCTCTTCTTCACCTGGTGATCATAATAGTGGTGCTGGCAGAATAAATTCTGAGAGAGGACCCACTTGGCCTAAGATTTGCAAAAACAACCCCTTGCAAATGACATTTATTTTCATTGTACACAATGTGAGGACATTCTCAATATTTGAACTATTTTTGTTTTTCTAATTGTTTCCTGTTAGGTCATCTATCTTATGACATTTGTAAAACTAAAAAAAATTTTTTTAAATTTAAATCACATGTGCTAGCTGGTCAAGACAACACATTAAGCTCACATTTTGATCACCCCTCTGTCCAGACACCACAGCAATGCCAGCTAAATTATAAGAGGAGAAAAAGAGACAGATTAAAACTCTAAAATAAGAAATAAACATTCCTACATTTTGAGTATTAAGCAGGAATACAAAATCCACACCTAGGAACATCACAATGAAAACTACAGAATATAAAGGATAAAGAGACAATAGTTTCCAGAATGTGATGGTTAATTTTATGTGCAACTTGGCTGAGCCATGATGCCCAGATTCTTGGTCAAACATTATTCTGGATATTTCTGTGAGGGTGTTTTGGGATAAAATTTATGTTTAAATCATCAGACTTTGAGTAATGCAGATTGCCCTCCATAATGTGGGTAGGGCTCATCTAATGAGCAGAATACCTGAATGGAACAGAAGTTTGACCTCCTCCAAGCAGGAGAAGTTGTGCCACAGACTGCCTCCAGATTTCATGTGCAACATCAGCTCTTTCTAGTTTACCAGCAAGCTGCCTTTGGATTTGAACTGTAACTTTTTCCTCAGTCTCCAGTCTGCAGCCTATTCTATCAGATTTTGGATTCACCAAACCATCAAAACCACAAGAGCCAATTCAATAAAACAAGTATACACACATACACACAAACACACACACACACATACACACTATTGGTTCTGTTTCTCTGGAGAACCCTGAGTAACAGAGCGGGAAACCAGACAGATGTTCTGTAAAGGAACAATAGTTAGACTCACAACAGACCTGTCAAATGGAAACACAGATGACAAAAATGTTCTTAAAAGATGCTGCAGGAAAAGTAACTTTCAAACTAGAATTTTATATCCAGATAAACTATCCTTCAAGAGCAAGGACAAATAAAGACATCATCTAGAATACATACATATTTTCAGATTACTAAGGAAAAATAAAACAAAGGGATATATTTCAACAAGAAAAATTAACAAAAGGGAAAAAACAACTATGGGCAAAGATATATATACATAATAATATATGTTAATACATTTAATTAACTGCTAGACTACAAAAAAACTTTGATAATTTAAAATTGGGTAAAACTATAAACATCAATTATAAGATAGTGAAGTGAAGTGCTCAATGAGTGGGTGACATATGAGAGGCCATTGTAGATGATGGGAAGATGCTAAAACTAATGAATAATTATAGCATGTGATAGAAAATTTTATAGTTAATTATGAGTGCTAAAATTTTAAGATCAACTACCAACTTATGGGCTTCCCGGTGGTTCAGATGGTAGACTCCTCTCACAATGCAGGAGACCCAGGTTCAATCCCTGGGTCAGGAAGACCCACTGGAAAAGGAAATGGCTACCCACTTCAGTATTCTTGCCTGGAGAATGCCATGGACAGAGGAGCCTGGCAGGCTAGCGTTCATGGAGTCACAAGGAGCTGGACATGACTGAGCTGCTAAGCACACCAACTTTTCCAAACAAGAAGTGAGGTAGGGGAATACAGAGGAATATGAAAAACTTTCAATACAACAGAGAGCAGAGAAAGAGGAAAGAGAAAACAAACGCATAGTAACCAAAAATGTGCAAATAAATAAGACAGTAGAAACTGTAGAAGTAAATTCATATATATCAGTGATCATAGACTGATATTATTAGTTGTTTTTTTTTTTTTTAAGAATTGATGCCTTCAAACTGTGGTGCTGGAGAAGACTCTTAAGAGTCCCTTGGATAGCAAGGAGATCAAACCAGTCAATCCTAAAGGAAATCAACCCTGAATATTCACTGGAAGAACTGATGCTGAAGCTCCAAGAATTTGGCTACCTGATGCAAAGAGATGACTCATTGGAAAAGAGCCTGATGCTGTGAAAGACTGAAGGCAGGAAGAGAAGGGGATGACAGAGGATGAGTGGTTGGATGGCATTCCCAACTCAATGGACATGAATTTGAGCAAACTCTGGGAGATGATGAAGAACAGGGAAGCCTGGTGTGCAGCAGTCCATAGGGTCACAAAGAATTGGACACAACTGAGCAGTTGAACAACAAATTAGGAGACTGCATTTGCATTTTTAATCCAACTATAAGACACTTAAAATAGACATAAATTAAATTTACAAGAAAGACTGAAAATATACATATATGTAAAAGTACCTAACATGCAATATCTAAAACAAAGCTCACAGAGTAATAATACATTAGGTAATACTTAAAGCAAAAGGTATTCACAGGGATGAAGAGACGTACTTCATAATAAACTTGTATATATCTGATAACATAGCCTTAAAATATAGTAATTCATAAAATATATAAACATGCATAAAGCCAAAAGAAAAAATACATGAAGGAAAATCAAAATTACAAGCAGAAACTGACAAATCAACAGAGCGGGACGGCTTAACACATCAGAAGACTGACAGATAATATAGTTCAAAATTTAATAAGAGCATAACAGATCTGAATAACAAAACTAGCAATGTAATAAGTATAAAAATTGAACCACGTGCCTGACAAATAAAGAAAAATTTTTGTAGGGATATCAAAAGTTATTTGTATCACAACGGAAAACTGAACAAATCATATAAATCAATTAAAAAACAGCCCACATGTTTGGAATTTTAAATGTACATCTTAATACTTCAGAGGTAAAAGTGGAAAACTCAGTGAAAATTATTAAGTATGTGGAACCAAACAAGTATGAAATAACTCATATCAAAACTAGTGAGATACAATGAAGAATGTACCTGAAAGTAAATATAGGGATTTATATACATTTATTTTTAACTAAAACTGAGAATTAGTGAGTTTTGTGTTCCACTAAAGAAGCATGAAACAGAACCAAAGAACAAAACTGATTAATAAAAGTCACAAATAATCAATATCAGGAATAATAAACGGTAAAGATTTTTTAAAATCATAAGAGAATACTATGAGCATAAATGTGAAAATTTACATGAAATAACTAGGTTTCTAAAATACATATGTTCAAAACTGACTCAAAAGAAATAGCTGAAATAAATCACATTGAATTGCTGATGAAGACTGTCTACCATCCCTAACACTTAAAACCCACAAGGTGCAGATGATGTTTCTAGGCAGCTTTTACAAACTTTCAAGGAATATATAATCACTGTTTTAAATGATTTCAGAGACTAGAAAACTTAAGGGAGCTTCCCAATTTACTTTACAAGGTGAGTATAAACTTGGTACAACTGGACAAAGTCAGTACAAGGAGAACAAATGAACCTGCAGACTCGCATCCCAGAGACTCCATGAAACGCACCCGATGTAAGAAATGCAGAAGACACAGCCACACAGCACTGCAAAACACGCCCCCAGGCCACACGTCTCCACGGAAGCAAGGTCGCTGTTTCCCAGGGGTCCCACGGTCCCTGCCCCTCAGCGCACACCTCTGCTCCCTCCTCAGCTTACTTTCTCACCCATGGATGGGAAGTGGCTTTCCCCATCCCTAATGGGCAGGACTGTCCATCCACCCACCACCGTCGCCTCAGTCTCTTTCATATAGCGCGAGTGAATTCCACTTGATCCAGCTCATCTTCCTTCAACAAGACAACAACAGTCCAAGGTCACTACCCCAGGTACAACCAGAAAGTCAGCTGCCTTTGAGTCGAGCATGAAGTCCATTTAAATGTGCTGTGGACGCGTGAACTGGGGTTATACGCACAGTCCTGTGGCTTTGGGTCCATCCCACAGGGCTTTGGGCCAGGACTGAGAGTGCACTGGTGCAGAAGGTATGCTGGGGAGTGGTCACTTGAGAGACTTTTTTCTTTCTAATAATGATTATTCTGATGATTATGTAATATATTTACATTTGGTATGTATCCACACAATGTTGATTCACTATACTTCCAATATCTTTAGGCTTCAGAGAAAAATATCTAATTCTTATCTCCTTCCTCTCAGCTTCAGGCTATGTCATCTGGCTTATGTGCCTGCCAACTCTGTAAACTGAAAGCTTCTTGAAAACAAAGACAAAAATTCACCTTTGATTAATTACAACAACAATCATATATCAATTATGTTTCAATAAAGTTGGAGCTGAATAAAGGGTTGACAAAGAAAGTCATCTCAATAGCAACAATTAATAATACTGGAAATAGGCCATATACTAGTGCTAATCACTTTATACTCATTATCTCATCTAATCCTTATAACTACCTTATAAAGTGGCCACAGGACTGGAAAAGGTTAGTTTTCATCCCAATTCCTAAGAAAGGCCATGCCAAAGAATACTCAAACTACTGCACAATTGCACTCATCTCACACACTAGCAAAGTAATGCTCAAAATTCTCCAAGCCAGGCTTCAGCAATATGTGAACCGTGAACTTCCTGATGTTCAAGCTGGTTTTAGAAAAGGCAGAGGAACCAGAGATCAAATTGCCAACATCTGCTGGGTCATCGAAAAAGCAAAAGAGTTCCAGAAAAACATCTATTTGTTTTATTGACTATGCCAAAGCCTTTGATTGTGTGGATCACAATAAGTGAGTGAAGTCGCTCAGTCGTGTCTGACTCTTTGCGACCCCATGGACTGTAGCCTCTCAGGCTCCTCTGTCCATGGGATTTTCCAGGCAATAGTACTGGAGTGGATTGCCATTTCCTTCTCCAGGGGATCTTCCTGACCCAGGGATCGAACCCGGGTCTCCAGCATTGTAGACAGACGCTTTACCATCTGAGCCACCGATCACAATAAACTGTGGAAAATTCTGAAAGAGATGGGAATACCAGACCACCTGACCTGCCTCTTGAGAAACCTGTGTGCAGGTCATGAAGCAACAGTTAGAACTGGACATGGAAAACAGACTGGTTCCAAATAGGAAAAGGAGTACATCAAGGCTGTATATCATCACCCTGCTTATTTAACGTACATGCAGAGTATATCATGAGAAACGCTGGGCTGGATGAAGCACAAGCTGGAATCGATTGTGAGAAGAAATATCAATAACCTCAGATATGCAGAGATACCACTCTTATAGTAGAAAGTAGAGAAGAACTAAAGAGCCTTTTGATGAAAGTGAAAGAGAAGAGTGAAAAAGTTGACTTAGAGCTCGACATTCAGAAAACTAAGATCATGGTATCTGGTCCCATTACTTCATGGCAAATAGATGGGGAAACAGTGTCAGACTTTATTTTGGGGGGGCTCCAAAATCACTGCAGATAGTGACTGCAGCCATGAAATTAAAAGATGTTTACTCCTTGGCAGGAGAGTAATGACCAACCTAGACAGCATATTCAAAAGCAGAGACATTATTTTGCCAACAAAGGTCCATCTAGACAAGGCTATGGTTTTTCCAGTAGTCATGTATGAGAGAGTTGGACTATAAAGAAAGCTGAGTGCTGAAAATTGATGCTTTTGAACTGTGATGTTGGAGAAGACTGTTGAGAGTCCCTTGGACTGCAAGGAGATCCAATCAGTCCATCCTAAAGGAGATCAGTCCTGAGTGTTCATTGGAAGGACTGATGTTGAAGCTGAAACTCCAATACTTTGGCCACCTGATGCGAAGAGCTGACTCATTGAAAAGACACTGATGCTGGGAAAGATTGAAGGCAGGAGGAGAAGGGGACAACAGAGGATGAGATGGTTGGATGGTATCACCGACTCAATGGACATGAGTTTGAGTAAACTCCAGGAGTTGGTGATGGACAGGAAGGCCTGGCATGCTGCAGTCCATGGGGTCACAAAGAGTAGGACATGACTAAGCAACTGAACTGAACTAACCCTATAAAATGGACACCACATTATTATTTCCATGGAAGAGGCTGAGGACATGAGGCTCAGAGGTCAAATAACAACCTCAAATTCCATAGTTAGCTAGTTACAGCAACTGTACTTGAACTCAACAGTTCTGCTACACAGCCCATCCTTCTGAACACAACACTGTGTCCAAATCAGGTCATTTGGAAGTGTTAGGATAAGAAGGTAGGTGGATGGATGGATGGATGGATGAGCAAATGGATAGATGGAGGAATGCATTGATGGATGGTGGGGGAGTGGTAGATGAACGAAAAGTTTAGGGAAACAAAAAATGACCCTCAAAGGGAATACTTTGGTGGTCAGTGATCTTAGCAGTGTTAAGGCATGTTCCTGAGTAAGTTTAAGTAAGATCTGTTGTGTTCCTAGTCTAGCTAAAACTTGAACCCCTAAAAAAAAAAAATACCTAAAAGCCTAAGAGTGATAGAGAAAGAGAGAGATTGAGAGACTGGGAGGAAGGGATGAAGGACAGAAATAAACAGGTCAGTCCTCTTTAAGGAACTTTCACAAATCTGCATTTGTCTAGATCAGCACAAACCCACCTTCACAAACGCTTAGTGGGTCAGCAGGGTCATTTCACATAACAGAGACATCCCATTAGGCTCTAGAGACCACAGAAGCGAGTCAGAAAGGTTTTAGCACCTTCGTTCACCTCTAAACATTTGCCCTTAACAACAACGTTAAAAGCAAAAGGCTCTGAAAGAATAAAATCTCTGTGGAAAAAAACTTCTCACTTGCTTCTAATTCTCCTACCCATGTCAGTCAGGGTCAGCCAGGGGAGCAGAGACCTCATGGGGGCGGGGGTTGGGGCGGCGGTGTGGTGGCGAGTCACAGAACAGGGCTTTATTACAGGAATCTGAATGTGCACAGTTTGGGAAGAGCCAAGGAGGAGGCATAAAGGTCTGGAAGCGGGGTGCTGGAGGATCAGCAGTCACCAAGCAATCTATCAGAGAAGGCAGGCATGTCCGGCCACCAAAAGGACTTCACGGGGAAGCTGGGGGAAAGCCTCTGTGTAGCTGAGATCCTGTCCGTCTGCAGACCACCCTGGGAATCTGGTGGTGAGCCTCAATCTCCAGGTGGGCCTCAGAGCCAAGAGTCAGAAAGAAACGCTGGATTCAGAAGAGAGCAAGGAACCCATTAGACCTGTGCTGCCATCCATCCTTCACCTGACAGCCAACAAAACCCTGGAGAGTAATGGCTCTCCAGATCCCTGTATGTTCCTCTTTGGGCCAACTCTAACCCGGAAACAGGCGGGAAGGGGATGCTGGGAAATGTAGTTCTCAGCTTAACCAATGCAACCTAGCACAGTCCACCCAGGCTCCTTTAATTAAATATAGAATACTTAACATAATTATTCACATCTTTTGGGAGACTGTACATTTTAATCATAATTACATGATAAATATTTCACGGTATATATCTTTGTCATATAATTAGGAATAAAAAATGTAATCTCAAAAAGATGCTAAATAATTCAAATGGCTGAGGATGTGATTAAAGCCTTGATTGAAATATGGTCAGAAGGTAACTCAAGGTCTTCAAGCATGATCTCCCAAGAAACGTCACCACCAGGTATGTTTAAAAGTATGCTGACACGGAAACACCAAGAAGAAAAGAAATTTACATGGCTTTGAATATGGGGTGAAAAATCTAAAGAATATATCCAACTCAAGTCATGATCTGGCAAAAATTACTATAGCCAGTTTATAAGATCCATATCCATTCTTCTCTGGCCTCTGCTAAGACAAGGGCATTCATCTCACGCATTCCTTTTGAAAATATCTTCATTTTTTCAGGTTTGGGGTTAGGAACTATGCTATGTTACTTCTAAAGGCCCTCACATCACCTAATACATGGACGATGGCACTTGGGGAGAGTCTCTGGACAAATTTCATTTTAGTTCCATATTTACTGCATTCTACTTCACAGGACTCCCCTGGTGGTCCGGTGGCTAGGACTCCATGCATCCACTGCAGGGGGCGTGGGTTCAGTCCCTGGTCAGGGAAATACGATCGTGCCTGCCATGCGCGGCAGCCAAAAAAGAAATAAATTAAAAAAAAGAAAAGAAACTACTCATGAAAAAGATTTATTCTGAAAATAGGAATAAGTGAGGCTTTGATAAGTGCTGTAGCTGAAGTACAGGGAAGTATGCTCTGGGGAATACAGGAAGAGGTGAGACTAGCGTAATGTAGGGACTGTAGGAAGGTGCCTTGCAGGAGGTGGAAACAGGCCTTTCGGAGTAAGACATCAAAAGGATTTTGTGTGAGAGAGAGAAGAGAAGGAAAAAGCAGGGAGGAGGGAAGAGTACAGCTGAAGATAAATTAAGGAAATAGTTGGGAATAATTGGGCATGACTTCCCAATGGATCAACTTCAGTATTCTTCACGCTTCTTCAAACGGCAGCAAAGGGAGTGCCCATGGCTTCTATCATTAAATCCTCAAACACAGTAAGAAAAACTTCCATCAAGGGTTACATCTGTGTTTAAAGAACTCATACTCTGTGGAAATGAAGTGAAGTCAAAGTTGCTCAGTCATGTCTGACTCTTTGCAACCCCATGGACTATAGAGTCTATGTAATTCTCCAGGCCAGAATACTGGAGTGGGTAGCTTTTCCCTTCTCCAGGGGATCTTCCCAACCCAGGGGTTAAACCCAGGTCTCCCACATTGCAGGCGGATTCTTTACCAGCTGAGCCACAAGGGAAGCCCAAGAATACTGGAGTGGGTAGCCTATCCCTTCTCCAGCGGATCTTCCCAACCCAGGAATCAAACCGGGGTCTCCTGCATTGCAGGCAGGTTCTTTACCAGCTGAGCCATGAGGGAAGCCCTGCGGAGGAAACTGTAAACCCAGGTGGGTCGAGCAAACCCTCGTAACCATGAACTATACCCCCTCTCTGGCTGTCATTCACGTAGCATACGTGTTATCTACTGAACACTTAGTCTGGTCCAGACCCTGGAGGGAAAATGAAAATCTAGACACAGTCCTGGCCCCGTGTGAACTCATTACCTAGCAAAGAAGCTGGATCTTAGTATGAGAAAATATTTAAAGAATGAATAAATGACAGGAAAATAATACATGTCATCCTCAACTATATAGGCCCAGAGAAACAGAATGGTGTCATGAGTTTCAAGTTAGGCTGGGGAATGAATCCTGATCCTACAGGTACTGGCAGTGGGACCTGAAGGATGTTACTCAACCTCTTGAGGCTTTGGTTTCCTCATCAGTAACACTCTCATTTGTTTGTTGTGAGAGGGAACACTATTGAAGGAAATAATGGAAAAGAAATTGATGCAGTGTCCTCAACAGGGATGATGATAAAGTTATTGAAGGACTCTAAGCAGGAAGAGGTAAAACATCTGTTTTTATTTCAAAATTCATCTGCTGAAAGAATCAAGAAATACAAGTCCACCGTTGCAGAAGCTGAGAGCCTTTGCCCTTTGAAGGCAAAGAGACATCAGGTCAGGCCATGTCAGCATGGGAATGAACCCAAGAGAGCCTTTCAGGAAGAGCCAGAGACTCAAGTACCGCACAGATCCCAGACCTCCAGCCAACTAGCCCAGACCTCCGTCTCCTAATGTCAAGCCCAAGGTGGTTACCCCTACGCCACACTTTCCCAAGAAGTTTTATTTCAGGGTAGAAATTTTGCTTCAAGAACAAATAAGCTCACAATATTTTCCTAACATATTCCTCTTCAAAATGACTAGACTCAGAAAGCCTACACACCATCCAAATCATCAGCCTACTAAGGTGCATTTCCCACAATCCAGTGGTGTCCCCAAACACTGTCTTCTGAAGCTCCAGAGATATGTTCTGCTTAAATGTGAGCTGGGCCCGGAAGTGAGGACAGGGGCACGTCTTACACTGCTGCCTGGCACAACACACGTGTTTTTAATGACTGGAAGTAAAATGTGCTCTTTCATTGTACCCTCAGAAGACCCAATTATTACAGCATAATGCATGCCACTCCAGAGCCAAGGCTTGGTCTGAGCTATCCATTGCCACCTCCATCACCAGAACCAAACAGCACAATAGTACCTTGAGCATCTATTTCCAAAATCCACCAATGGCCTTATTTTCCTAAGTCAACTTTTGCATGAAAGGCTTTCATAATCTGCCTATTGATTGAAGGAAAAGAGAGAGGGAAAGAGGATGAAGGAAGTGAGAGAGGAACCAGGGGGTGGGGGGAGAATGAAGGACTGTATGGTCTAAACTATAGATCTGAATGATTAGCCATGAGCAGCAGCCAACAGAAGACCTTGAGAGTGTGCCATCACTACATTCGGCCTGGAACAGGCTTCTGATCCCTGAGGGTTATGAAGCTTTGTGAGAGACCCCTGATATGTTTTCCAGCAAGCAATTGGACAAGTGATGGACAAGTACGTTAGAAGAACCAAGGGGTAACCACCTTGGGCTTGATGTCAGGAGGAGACCAAGGTCTGGGCTAGTAGGCTGGATGTCTATGATATTACATTTTCTATGAGGTCCTCAACGTTCAGTTGAAGAAGGCAATGGCACCCCACTCCAGTACTCTTGCCTGGAAAATCCCATGCTTGGAGTAGCCTGGTAGGCTGCAGTCCACAGGGTCACTAAGAGTCAGACACGACTGAAGGGACTTCACTTTCACTTTTCACTTTCATGCACTGGAGGAAATGACAACCCACTCGTGTTCTTGCCTGGAGAATCCCATGGACAGGGGAGCCTGGTGGGCTGCTGTCTATGGGGTCATAGAGTCAGACATGACTGAAGCTACTTAGCAGCAGCAGCAGCAACATTCAATTAAGAGGTCAGGCCTATGAAGCTTTTCAGATCTCAGTTCCCTGGATGCCCAAGGAGCTGGAATGCGCATTGTTCAGCAAGTTCTGACATACATCAGAGAAGGCTTGTTTCACACTAGCCTCTTCAGTTTCCAGTTCCTAAACTTTACCCATGTTTCTGGAGGGCCATAAAAACAAAGATGAATCCCCTTCTCCCCAAAGTGATGACAATTCCAGCCACATACATTATGGGCTTAGCCTCTGGCACAGATGTCATCTTTCCAAGATGCCCACTGCCCTCCCCTGCCAGGCTCTCCTCCCGAGCTGCCACAAAGCAGAATCTTTCACAGGAACTCCTGTCCCTTCTATTGCAAATCTACAATTAGCTGCTCTAAGCAACAAAGTATTAAAATTAACTTTCTGTCTTCTTTATTCTTCTCATCCACTCCTCTAAGAAACTCCAACCAAGGAGAAACTAAATTAAAAAGATGACATCAATCAGGATGTTGGTAACACAGGTCTAAACACTGACCAAGAGGAACCAAGAATAACCCTCTCTTCTGGGCTGTATTCATTTTGGATCAATAATTAAGTAAAAGTAAGAAAACTTTTCTGAAATTTTTACTCAGCCAAATTAAAACTTTGCCTTGATAACCCACTTTAAGTTTCAGCTTAGTCTTACTGTTTCCCAAGTAATCCCAAGAGGCTAGTTTCTCTGTATGCATCCACAGGTTTGTCCTCAAACTGTTTCACTATTTTTCTTAAGGACTGGCTGATTAATGCATATGAGACATTTATCATAGTACATATATATAGCAAGTTCTTAGTAAAAAGTACTTGTAATTGTTCCTCTATTAAAAAAAAAAAAAAACAGTAAATGTCCTCAACATCAGTAATGCAGATGGTCATTCTAGCGTTTCCAGGCAGAAATCCTATCCAATGTACAGATCAAATATTACTACTATTATTAACAAATGTGCTAATCTCCATAAAGGCGTCTCCCTTCAAGAGTTAAATCTATTCCCTCTGATCTTATTTGCTTTTTCTCCTAAGTAAATTTGTCAAAAATTCTGACAGTGAAGTCCATATAAATGAGATTTATTTCACTCTCCAATAGCTTCAGATTTGAGTCAAAAAAAAAAACCCCTCTGGATAACAATTGGCAGGCCTAAGCACAGGATGTTTTGAAATGGCACAAATGGTAGATCTTATTGAAAAGCAAAGGTGAAGCCCAACACATACCTAGCACATTCTATTAACATCAGTAAAGTAAGCAGGGAAGAACGAAGCTCTCAACGAACAGCACCCATTCCAGACCTGTGCTGGGAACTCAGGTCTACATTCACTTGATGAACACCAGCAACTAAGAGCAACAAACACGTTGAGGGCCCCCTGGCTAACACCCTTGCCCTCCAATCCATGACCACCTTCAGGACAGTCACTCACGAACGCTGTGCTTCTCCAGAGTCACCAGCAGTCTCGATGAGCCAACAGTGAGTCCAGCTGCAGGGCTGCTTCTACACCCAAAGCTTGACGGTGAACTCTGCCGTTGTTCCCAAAAAGGGCATTTCTTTATATGGACAATGCTAACAAGCGACAGACTGGTTAAGTTCTGTCTGGCAATATAGTAAGACTGTTAGGTCTGACCAGCTGAGCAGATATGGACAATATAATACCAAAGACAAATCACCTGGGCTCTTTAAGAATACATGGCTGGTGCTAAGAAAATCTTCAAGAGCCAAGTATTTTGAGAATTATAAAGTGATGTTATAACAAGGTCAGGAGTCTAGGTACATAGGTATTAAATTACTGCAATAGCCTGTAACAGGGCCCTATAAAGGGATGAAAGGTACTTCATTACCACATTGGAAAAGCAACCTAGATGCTTCTGAAACGAGTGGGTACAATTTGTATGGCTTCTTCAGGTTTGTGTTAACTGCACAAAGTTAGCTAGGATGGTCAGAGGTGAACGAGTATTTCTTGAGAAATTAGTTAATGAAATAAACCATTGGAAATGAGCCTTCAATTGCTTCAGCCTGACACCCTGCTCAGTAAAAGGAATGCATTTCTTTTTCCATTTCCCTACTCAAGTCAGGTGATTGGAAAAGTCATACCACCAGTGGTGTATTCAAACAAAGCAGAACAAAATAGCACCAACTGCTTTTCATTTAAAATAAGTTCTGAAAGCTGGCTGCCAAATCCTGAGTTATAGTAAACAAGTGAGCTATCTAACTCATGTATGTTCCCCCAATTACAGTTCTTTATAAATCACAGTCCAGTTTTTACCTCGATTCCTTTCTATCATGACACAAAAATACTTCCTAAGAAGCCAATGCCCGTTACAACTCCACAAGTTCTGTGTGTATCCTTCAAAAATGAAAGCCCTGTCGCAACACACCACTGATCGAGGGAAAAGTGCCTTTGTACGCAATGGTCCAATTGGTATTCGTGGTCACCAGGCTTGGCAGCTCTCATTTCTCTTACCGCTAGTCCCACAGCAATGTAGCCAGGTGCCATTTTTAAAGGAAACCCCTGTAACTAGTCCTGAGTTTCAATCAGCACTTTACCAAGTGAAAGATACAGAGACATTCCAAAGACGAGCGGGGGAAGTCACAGGAGAGAAGAGCCACAAACGAGTCCTACAGCTTACTTTCTGGATGACACCAAGGATGTTTTAATGTACCTAATCCATTGGGTTCTATTAACACACGCACCTAACTTTCTTAAGGAACTTCTGTTAAGATTTCACCCTTGAAGACCAACACATCAGAGAACTGGCATTCCTCTTCTAATAGTAACTGATCTCAGTTCAAGAAAGGGGGTTACTCAACAAGGACTTTCCTGGCAGTCCAGAGGTTAAAACACCACGCTTCCACAGCTGAGGGCTCAGATTCAATCTCTGGTCAGGAAACCAAGATCCCACATGACACTGTAGCGCGGAACGGGAGGCAGCCAGCTTGGCCACCCCACTGTCCACCGTACAACTGCTAAGTGTTTCCCTACAGATGATTCTGCTGTAGCCTTGCCCCTCTCCCTCTCACCTTATTAACGCCATCTGATGTCAGAGGTGGGGAGGCTTCACTCCAGAATAGACATAGAAAACAGTATTATTTTTTCTGCAAATTTTAAAAAACATTTACAGGCAGACCTTGCTTTATCATGCTTTACTTTATTGCACTTCACAGATATTGCTTTTTTTTTTTTAACAAATTAAAAGATTTATACCAATCCTGTCAATGCCATTTTCCCAACAGTATTTGCATTTTGTAATTCTCATGGTATTTCAAAACTTTTTCATTACTACTATGTTTATTATAGTGATCTATGATCAGTGATCTTTGATGATACTTTTGAGAAAAACTACAACTCACTGAAGGCTCAAATTATGGTTAGCATTTTTAGCAATATTTAACTAAGGTACATACATTGTATTTTTAGACATAATGCTATTGCACACTTAACAGACTAGAGTATAAACATAACTTGTACACCCACTGGGAAACCACAATACTCATGTGAATCCTTTATTGCTCACTTTATTGCAGCGGTCTGGAACTGAACCCACAATACCGCCAGTGTTTGCCTGTATGTGGATGCTTCATGAGCATAAAGGTATAAATGAGTGTAACATTTAAGAATGGAAAATGGGAAGTTTTGAGAGAGGGGTTACAAATGAGGCTTCAAATATGTGCAATGTTTTATTTTGAAACAAAGGGAAGAAAAACAAATATTGCATAATATCACTTATATGTGGAATCTAGAAAAATGGTAGAATTTATTTGCAGTCAGAGATGTACAGAAGAAACTTATGGGGGCCTCCCAGGTGGCACTAGTGGTCAAGAATCTGCCTGCCAATGCAGGAAACGCAAGACAGGTTTGATACCTGGGTTGGGATGATGCCCTGGAGAAGGAAATGGCAAGCCACATCGGTATTCTTGCCTAGAAAATTCCTTGGACAGAGGAGCTTTGTGGGCTGAAGTCCATGGGGCCAACTGAATACAAGCACGCACGCACGCGCGCGCGCACACACACACACGCACACACAGGTGAGATGAATTGGAAGGCTGAGACTGACATATATACACTGTGTATAAAATAAATAACTAAGAGAACTTCCTTATAGCAGAGAATTCTACGCAGCACTTGGTGCTGACATAAATGGGAAGGTAACCCAAAAAGGAGGTGATATATGTAATAGAGCTGACTGACTCACTAGCAAAGTATATATAAAGTATAATTCACTAGCTTGTATATACAACAAGAAACTAACAACATTGTAAAGCAACTATACACCAATTCTAAAAAATAAGAAACAGAGAAGTAAATATAACAAAATGTTAACATTTTAAAATCTGGATGATGACAACCTAGAGGGGAGGAATGGTGTGAGAGGCGGGAGGAAGGTTCAAGAGGGAGGGGATATATGTATACCTGTGGCGGATTCATGTTGATGTATGGCAAAAACCAACACAAAATTGTAAAACAACTATCTTCCAATTAAAAATATATCTTTTTTTTAAAATCTGCAAGATGGGTTTATAGGTGTGTTACTCTTTTGAGTTTTTCTCAACGTTGGAAATAGTTCATACATGTTTTTTAAAAGATAAGTATACTGACAAACTTAAGAACTAGGAATTCCATAGGTATCTGAGCATTCATTTATGAAAAAGAAACTGAAAGTTAGCTAGTAACTGAGAGCAATGGATTGAATATTTTTCATCCCAAGAAAGCAATGACTGTGTTAGGCATGCCCTAGTAAACATTTTATATATTCATTTATAACCTCATGTTATTAACTTCATTTAACAGATAAGGAAACTGCTACTCAGAAATTAACATGGCCAACGGTGCAATGAATTAAGCAGCAAAGTCAAGATTCAAAGTCAGGTTCAAAGGCTTCAAGATACAGGCTATCTCGTGGGTTTCCCTCAGAACAAAGCAGTACCCTCCACAACTAACGTACCTCTAAGTTTTTACATGGTGGAGCTCAGAACCAGACACTGAAGCCACCAGAACACTCCCATTTACCCTCTAGAAATCCCCAGGGAAGGTCAGCTCCACCCCCATTCTTCTAAGAGCACCTTGACAGTCAGCAGTCCCTTCCTGGTGAACTGTAGGCCTTGGAAGACGTATACAGTATTTATTACAAAGTGAACAAAGGGCAACAGGGGGCACTGGAGGGTCTCAAGCACAGCATGATAAAAAGAACAAGTTTTATGCGGCATACAATGGTTTTTCAAATTAGAGGTGTCAAGGCATTAGTCATAAAATCCGTTCAGGGAGCCATAACCAGCATTTCCTAAAAAAAGAAGGGAAAAAAAGCCAGGAAGGAAGGGAACTGATGTGTCAGATGCACAGAAGACAAGTGATGTTTCACACAGCTTTGTCCACTGTACACACTCTACTGACCTCTCTGTGTTCTGGTGAATGTGCTGCTTACTTGCATCGCAACCGAAAGGTTTGAAAGTGACTGCTCTAGAAGACAGAGGATTTAGGGTAGAGGCTGGAGGCTGCAGCACACCCCCAGATAGCCAGGAGGGACCCTTTACGGTGGTGTATAGTAACAGTAGAAAGAAAAGAATGATAAAGACACACTTGAAAACAAGAGTGGGCAGGGAAACCCAACGGAAACACTAAGGTATTTACACATGGGCCATTCGAGGGGAAGGCAGCCATAATGACAGACAGGCCAACTGTGAGAAGAGCTGGTGAAGAGGTCCGCAGAGGAGGCAGGAGACACATTTAGGGTGAGATACGTTAGGCTGCAAGAGACAAGAGGACATACAAATAGACTACAAAAACAGCTCGGCC
>SJXQ01005842.1:414114-426264 GCA_006408695.1 Aepyceros melampus
TCGGCCACACCATGCCCTCTAAACCAGGGCCCCCTCACTGCTTTAACTTAGTCACCTTTGATGAAACTGTATTAATTCTCTTTCAGTTAAACCATGTTTTAACTTTATGCTCTGTCCTCAACCAAGTGGTTATGATTTTAAAAAGCACATAATCACACTAAAGAGCCAATACCACCAGTTAGTCTCCGGCTATTACATTATTCACCATCCCAAGGGCTTCCCTTTGATTTAGCATTTGATGGATAAGTACAGACAGGTCTGTCGTTTGGCTGCGAGTGAGCCCACTGACGGCATCAGCACTGGGGCTGGGAGCTGCAGGGGCCCGGCGGCCCTGGCACTCCCGGAGAGAGTCGGGCCAGAAGGGGCCCGGCAGCTGCCTGCAGCCTGTGCCCGTCCCGTGAAGCTGCACAGCTGGCTCGAGGGCCCTGCTGATCCAGCAAGAGGGCACAAGGGAAATGGCAGAACTCCAACAGATCACTTTACTCAAGACTGAATCCCCAAAGTACATCCGAATAGACATAATTAAACAAGGCAGTGTGGACCGAAAGGTACAATGTCATCCCCACCAGGACCCCTGATGAAGGGAGGTTTGCTTTACAGAAGGCTTTTTACGAAGTAAATTACATTAATTACCAACATTTAAAAACATCCAACATTTAAGGGTTTTGAATCTCTGATTTATTAGACAGCATGGAAATAACAGGTTTAGATTATTTTACAGAAAGAGCTCAAGCTGCTCATACACAGCAACTGGGCTTGCTGAGGGAAAAACAATTCTTCAGACTACTGCACAAGGACACAAAGACTCCTCATCCTACAGTCAGGAGGAAAGGGCACACCAACAAGAGAACAGAGAAATTCACATACTAAATAATGTGTCCACAATGACTAAAACGCATCCCTTAAGGGACAATCATGTATTGGTAGGAAGCAAAACAAAGCTTTCCATAGAGAAACCACTTTCACGAGATGGTTAGGTGGACCTGCAATGAAGAAAATACATTTCAAAAGATGGGTTCAGAGTACACTAAGTTTCACTAAAATACTTACAAATAAAAATAAGACCTCTCTCTGTAGCAAAAGAAAGTTTTTAAAATACATCATGGATAAAACAAATTTCAGTAAAGGTCCAAGTACCATCTAGATACATACATTTGCAAATAATATAAACATAAAAACAAAAAGTGTGACAACAAAAATACGATTTGGAACTACCTAGAACAGGCCAAGCTAAGTTCATGTTCTGCTTCAGGGCATTACATTGAAATGAATCTCATTCTCACTATAATTTTTTTCTTTTTAACCTTAATCACCAGCGGCTGGGCAACTGAAATGGACATGAGAACTATATAAATGTCAGAGAAATATGTAAACCTCATTAATGTTTCCAAAAATTCATTTAGAGATAGAAACAGGTCCAAATAGATGCCTGTCTAAATGTACTGCAATTACGTTACAATTATTTTTCCAAATACACAGATATGCTCTGTCTTTTCTCAGCTCATTACTGACTCAAACAATTTGCCCTTCTGGGATCAATTGTTTGCTAATAAATAATTGTTTACAGTCACAAAATGATGTTAGGAGGTTTTCTTATTAGTTTTCCTCCTGCACCCTAATAAGATTGAAAACGAGCTGATTCCCCAGAGTCTAACCTTAACCTCGCTTTGTTTCACAGCCCAGGAAATGATGACCCATCTGCTTCAGAAAATAATGGACGGCCGAGAGGAAATATTGTTTAATTGTAGATTAACCTCCTCATGAGGCAGTCTGAAGCAGCTTTAGAATTAGCAACTATAACCAGCAAGAGAAACAAATGGCTCAAGAGCCTTCTTCTCTACCATTTAAGGCCCAGAAAGAATGCAAAGGGGCTTTATTACCTACATTTATTTACAAACATTTATTTCCACAGTGGAAACAAAAATCAAGGTCAAAAATGACTCTCAGAAGTGCTGTTGCTGCCCTCCCCTTCTGTTTGCCCAAATACCTTTAAATGCAGAAAAACCATCAAACCATCTCATGCGCTAAAGAAACTGTTTTTTTTAAAAAACAAACAATAAAAAAAACCTCTTTTCCAATATTTTCAGGTTCTTAGAATATTAAAAGTAAAAAATGTTCCCTGGCTTCTTTGTTAATAGTAATATATCCACCATTGGGGAGTACGAATTGTTTTATTATCATCAACATGGCACTTAAGTAAATGAAATCTTGTCAAGTACATGGTGACCTACAAGTTCAAAAGAAAAAAGAACAGCATGAGATCAAAATGGCCGGCCAGGACAAGAGACACAAAAGTGAGAGATCAAATGCAAACCCAGCCCTTTATCCAACAGGCTTTCACATGCTACGCCTTTTCTAAAGGTACACCTGTGAAGGCACACAGGGTACGGAACATTTCACACTCTGCTCTCTCTCAGGGACTCAAGCAACTTAGCAAGGGCCCTCTATGCCATTCTAACTCAGAAGAGTACAGGAATCCTGCAAACAGTCAGTTATTCCATAAATATTTACTGAGGACTTCCTTCCAGGGCCTGAAGAGAGAGGGACAAGGAGCAGGACGAAGACTCTTGGGGGCTGGTATTTTATGGTCAAACAAGTGTCCAGGTATTAGGTTTCCCTCAAGTCTGGCACAGGTAACTAAGTAAAAAGCTCTGCCCTACGTTCCAAGAAAATGTAAATGGTTCTTCCCTGTCAACAGTTATACCCAAGAGCCAAAGACATCTATAGAAATTTCAAAACTAAGGAAATCTAGTATTCTAGGCAAGCTCATATTACTCTGAATTTCCAGTAAGACCTGAAGGTCATTTCATTCTGTGTAAACATTACAGAAACAACCTCTGTAGAGAGGAAAGATTTTTGGCAGTTCAAATTCTTAAATATCTTAAATAGAATTTGCTAAAATAAATTATTCTTGAATTCCTCAACTTCATTTTGAAGCAGTGAGCTAGTAATAACTCCAGAGATTCAAATAATAGTGCCTATTCAAGAAGAATGAGAGTTTGACATTCTTCTCTACAAAACAACTAGGCACAATTTTATCCATCAGACGTCTATCAACCTACGGATTTGAAAGCTTGGGAGAACAAGATAACATCAACTCCAGCCCTAGAGTCAGCTATAATATCGAGCAGACATCAACAATGCTATTCATGAATTTAGAAAAATTAATAAATCCTGGGCTGAATGCAAGAAAAGGCTCAAACACAGGTGAAGCATACTCACTTGGGCTTTGTTTCTGCGTCTGTCACTTGGCGAATGAAGATACCGTCTTCGGGATGTTCCGTGTCATCCATTTCATACATATACGACGATGCTATTGCAAGCGTGGTCCCATCATTACTGAAGGCGAGTGAGGCGATGCTGGTGGGGTACCGATGGAACTGGCATAGTCGCTTTTTGTTAAATGGATCCCAAATATTTACAAATCCATCAGAACCACCTGCAAGTGATTTCAAAATAGTTCTTGAAAGCAAATATAAAAATAGCCATTATCTTGACAATTTTTAAGATCATAGAAGTTGCATTTTCCCCAGGGAGTATTATACTACATTTTTTTCCCCTTTAAATATCATAAAAAACCAAGCACAATTTTTAAGAACTCTGCCCACTTCCCAGGTGGTCCAGTGGTTAATACGCCATGCTTCCAATGCAGGGATCACAGGTTCAATCCTTGGTCAGGGAACTAGGATCCCACATGCAACACAGACCAAAAAAAAAAATACTTGCCCAAGTACAAATATGCAGCATTCAATTAACAACAAAACTGTATTAACAAGCAGATAGAAGTGAACACGCCATACTCTACCTGTGGCAAAAGTATTGTGGATGTTGTGAAAGGAAATGGCATTGACTGGGTAAATCTGCTCAATATTGTTTTCTTTTAGTCTGTGACACTTGAAGGCGTACTTCTTCTTCTGTACCTCGGGGCTTGGGTCCAAGTACTCCACTGCCACTCGACCTTCAATAGAACTTAATACATAACCCTGACAAGAGGAGATCAGAAGACAAAACTATAGTGACTCTAGGTTCCAAAACAAGGCACATACTCCCAAATTCAACCCACACTAAAGAAAGGCAATTATTTTTTAATGCAAAGACAGTATGGCTGTATTTTAAACAAACGTTTAAGCAGGACTTAATTAAGATCACTCCAAAAGTTTAAAAACAATTATATCTGTTATATTAAAAAACAAACAAAAAAGGCCACCATCACTTACTTTCTTTACCAGTACTCTGCACACTGCAATCAAAAACGTCTAGGTATTCTGTCAAACTCAGAGGAATTTTTAAATTATTTCAATATAATTTACTTGTTGTCCTGTCCAGAAGGGGACTCAAATTCATTCCATCACTTGGAATATATTTTTCTTGGCTTGATGCCTCCTCACTTCTAACAGCTCTAAGAAGAACTGTATCTTCTTCACTGAGGGTTTATCAATAATCCAGACCAACTGGAAAACCAGCCTTCCATCTGTCATCCTGCCTCTTGCTTTTAACTACAGCAAGTCAAGTTTATATCCAAACAATACAAATTTTCAACAAGGTTCAAAAGTGCTCTCTCCTCACCTTGCCGTGAAACAGTATGTCAGAGAAGAAAAGAGAGGAAGATAGTATGAAATCTATTATTCTACTTCTTTAATTTTTCAAGATATGAAAAAGATTTATTCCTAAAAAACTATTAACACTGGTAACGAAAAAAGAATCAGTAAAATGTTACTTTTAGTTAAAAAGCTTCCATTATAAACTACAGATAAACTCCAACAGAAAATTTTGGATGTAAAACATAATATTCATAAATGCAAGCATATTTGAACCATGCATTTAAGGTTTTTCATAACTTCAATTCCAATGGAAACTTACAATATCCTGAGAACAACTGTGATCACCATTTGAGGTACTAGCCTTTTGAAATAAAGAGCTAAGAGAATAGAATAACGGACCTAATTCTTTCGAGCTCCACAACCACTAAAGGACAGCCCTAAGATTCCAAAGAGATCTGCTGTTTTTAATGACTTTCCTCTTATAAAATTCCCAGAGCAGATGACCCCACCAGCAACTTCCATTCGAACTTTCAGGACTGGGGGCAGGGGAACATTAATAAAGTGTCACCCATCTAGTAACGATGATGGAAGGTGACCCACACTGTTCATCAAGAGTTACTCACTATATGATGCACAGTTCCCCTCTAACCTCAGAGGCATTCCTGTAAAAAAAAATGTAGGTTCTGCTCTCAGACTAGCTAAAAAACTCTGTTAGTATTAGGGTACAAAAGGAGGAAAAAAGAAGGGAAAAAAAGAAAACAAATTCCATAACTCTAAATTTTCAGATTTAAACTTGAATTCACTAGTGTGTAAATTAAAATACCTGCAAAACTCTCTTGGATCACTGTATACCTGTCAAGCTTCCTGGAGGAGGAGCACCAAGGAATCAGAAAACCACTGGCAGATTACTTACCCTCTGTGAACATCAAAGCCTTCTCTAAAATTGAGTTAACACACTACCTTTTAACAAAAGGCTGTTGAAAATACACCCAACAAATTCCAATCACCAATCCAAAAAAAAAAAAAAGAAAAAGAAAGAAAGCAATGCGTAAAACACAGTGACCAAATCATTATTACAAAGGATTCTACTATTTCCAAATCCTACGGCGGGCAGGGGAGGCAAGGTCGTACCTGCTTGTTGGGGAAGGCCCGGATGCAGCGCGTCTGGTACTTGAGGCTGGACTCGCGGCGCTGCTGCACATAGCCCATGTTCCGCAAGTCCCACACCAGCACTCTGCGGCCCGCGGTGCCCACGATCAGCCGGTCTCCCGACACCGACAATGTGTACACCTTTCAAAACAGACCAGCACCTGCTAAAAATGCATGCCTGCAAATGGCATTCTGCTCCAAAATAAAGTCCACGGATCATAAAACTATTAAAAAAAAACTAGCTGATAGGTTCACAAACACAGGTACCAAAATTTTAAATACTTCAGTTACACAAACCAAGTAATTGGCACAAAATAATACACCCAAGATATTCTTAATACTTAACCACGTATCATAATAATGCACATTCTAATTAACTCTCCAAAAGTATCTCTGAAGATGATTCTCTTACTAAAATAAATTATTAAATAATTTTATAGCCTCTTGTTTCATTTAATCACAATATAAAAGTGTAAATGATACTCAAAAAGGAGACAATAGACAATAAAACCATAAAAACAGCTCAAGATACCTTTCAATGGGCTTCTGGCTTTTCATAAGACAAACATTTTCAAAGTTATTTTTCTATGACCAGCTTTTAGACAGAGATTTCATGTTGTAACTCTTTGATTTTCCCACCTGTCACACTTAATAAATAGGCCTTTCCATGAAGAGTGAGAGTGTTAACATTAATTACTTGCTTACTTGCTTTTGGTGGCAAATGAACTCAAAATTGAAAAACAAGGTAAGTGGTCTGGCATATGACAAAGCTAATTTTTACACCTTGACGTCACACTAAACACTCAAGACAGAGTTATGTTTATGGAAAATTTTAAAAGCATTTATCCCCTAAAAACAACTGGTTTTTCCCCCCCTCAAAATTCCTTTTCTTC
Source organism: Aepyceros melampus (assembly GCA_006408695.1). NCBI lineage: Eukaryota > Metazoa > Chordata > Mammalia > Artiodactyla > Bovidae > Aepyceros > Aepyceros melampus. The sequence continues at coordinate 420,698 of SJXQ01005842.1, forward strand.
AATAATAAAACTTTCACAAATTATCCCCTTATAATAAATCACAAAATTTCCTGCAAGTAAGCCTTTAAGGTGACTTACTTTCAAATACATTATCTGGAGACCAAACAGAGATAGCAAATTCATGAAAACAGTAATAAAATGTACTTTCCTGATCATGTTAAATCATGTACTTTCCTGATTATGTTAAATCATTTTTTTAAAAATCTAGACTTCAGGTATATAACTGTGTTCTGATCATTACTTTCAGTTAATAAGCAACTAATTTAATCTAATTTAATATTTTAAAATCTGAAGAATCACTATAAAAAAATGAAGAGGCCTCATTACATGGTAAGACATCTCTTTTAACATTCAGTAATTAAAGCTTATGGTTAGTTATCACTAACATATTAACCACATAAGCATCCCCCTCTCCCGGCACCCCAGAGAGGGCGGGGGGCAGAGGTGGGGGGACTGGGTTTAATAACATAATAACCTGATAATTTCTACAATCTAGCCTTAAAATTCAACAACTAATTTGACCAAGGGAAAAAACACAGAATTTAAAAGACTCAAAACAGTAAATTTAACAAAGTGTATTTCAATGAGATACAGTAAGATTTACTGCTGTTTATTCAAAAAACATTTGCAGAAAAACAGAAATTAGCGTAAGACACATGAAACACCGAATTCAAAACAACAAAGAATCCAGAAAAAGATCAATTTATAACAGTACAATCAGAACGGGAACTTTATCTTAAATCTTTACTATCCAGGTGACACGCAAGCTTCTAACAGTGCTTTCCATCCCCACTGATCGTAAATCAAGTAAAAACACTGTCATGCTGCTGACTAGGTATACACATTCATCAAAGACCGTATTAAAAAAAGTGACATAATGAACCTTGCTGAACCAATAAGCAGCTTGATTCAGTGTGGCTGTCCATTATATGATATTCTGTCAGCAATTTATCACAGCTCTTAACATGCTACATACAACCATAAATCAAAACTAGAAACAATGCAATTATTTTATTCTGAACAAAGGTCTTGCCAGGAGTAGATTCGACTGTGATGTGACAAAAATAATGGCTCTTTGGATGCACTACAGTATATAATGACAGCTAACAGGAACTGAATAGTATATTTACACTGAGGAAATAGACTCAAGTGAAGGATACCTTTAAACTGCTAAAACAATCAATCTTTAAAATTAACTACCACCTGATAAAGTCTGATGAGGATATAGCAAGAATGCTCAATTACACTTTCACTGTACAGATCAAAAGGTTAGAATAATACACAACACTTCAGTTTTAAGAAGCTTCCTTCAACTACCTCTGTCAGTATTAAAAATAAATAAATTATAAAAGCCAGGGAATAAAGGATGTCTTTTTCACTAAACTTTAAATGATAACCCATTTCACCCTCTCACAGTCAACTAAAGAGAAAGCTCAGGCCATAGTGAAAATGAGTGATGCTCCATCCCACTTCCTGCTTGGGGAAGTCAAACTCAATTTCAGTCTTTGCTAAATGACTTCTCTGAGAAGTTGCTTCTTAGCTCTAGGATCTAAAGCATTACAATACATGGAAGTGGGTTTATCACTAATGCTACCAGTACAAATGTGACAACTGACAGGAAAAAGCTGACCAAAGTATGATTAGTTTTCCTTTACATATTTAGCTGGGTTTGTAAAACAGACTCATCAACTCTTAACCTCTAAATTCAACATTATCTTCATCATTTATCAAGTCAAATCATCCCAAGAACCATAATTCCTGTCATGAACATAAAAAGCCTACCTTTTCAGGCTGAGAGAAGGTCCCAGCATTACAAGGGGTTCTGGGATCCCACAATTTAACCGTCTGATCCCAGCTTCCAGTAACCATCACATTCACTTCAGGACAGTATTCAACACATCTGATAGGGGCATCATGGGTTCCAACAAGATTTTCTGTAGGAATAAAAATAAACCAACAACCAACACCTAGCTTTACTGAAGATTCCTCAGGTGAACAAAAGGAAAGATTCATTCTACTGTAATGAATCCACTTCCACCCACTCAACAGAAGTATCTACACATAGAAAAACTTCTCCAGGACTACAAAGTCATTCATTCACCTCTGTCCATCTTACACAGTGATACGAAAAGCTACCTTGAGTTTCAGATTACATTAAAATGATGGTGTATTCTTTATTTTCGTCACTTGATTCTAGATTCTTTCAAATCAGGAACCTTGTTTCAACTCTATAGTTCTGACTGTATCTAGTGCATGTTCTGATACATGCTAAGTGTTCAAGAAACACCTGTTGAATGAACACTTGAGTGGAGAGCTCTGGTCCACGGGATCTGGATAAAACTTATCACATCAAGTTGACGTTTCAAAGAAACGAATTTAAGTGGTAACAGGATTATCTGAAAGCTGGGGATGAGGAAGGCAGGGAGACTCAGGATTAATAACCACTTGGTTTTCATGATGGTTATATTTCTTTCCTTCTTTAATATTTATCTGGCTATGCTCTTAGTTGTGGCATTCAAACTCTTAGTTGTGGATGTGAGATCTAGCTTCCTGACTAGGGATTGAACCCAGGCCACCTGCCTTAGCAGCATGGAGTCTTAGCCACTAAACCATCAGGAAGCTCATCAAATTTCTAATACACAATTTCTTCCCTTTCAATTTCAACTTTTCACATTATCTCATTGATTCATTGAACTAACATCTACTAACTGTCTACTATGTGCCAGAATCTATACCACATGCTAAGGCAACAACAAATACAAAGAGTATGTGGTTCTGATCCTCAAAGAGGAAAACTACCTGTTTAAAAACACTCCATTTAAATAAGAAAGAAAATTATCTCATAAAATTCAGCAAAGACCTCCTGAGAATAAGCAGCTACTTCCCTTAATTGTGGTCTCCAGCATCAAAAATCTTTGTTTGCTTTTTGGTGTTTTCTTGAGTTTTCAAACAAATAGAACCTAAACCTGCAAGCTAACTTCCTAATTAGAAAAAACTGCTAGCAAACAAAACCAAACATCTGCAGCTGTGAGTTACATGACAAAACGGCTTTCACATAAAAGCCTCTTCCGATTGGATCCTTCTTTTCTTTCTGGATAAAATATAGCACCCATCCTCCATCCATTCTCTCACTGTCCAACTCACCCTCATTAAGTCCTATCTCTGTGCCTTGATACGCTCTTCAAGTACATCTATGTTTAACACGTGCATATACAACATAAACAAAAAACCTTCACTAGAGAGCTCTGTGTATCTGAGTTCCATTCCAATTTCTATTCTGCTTCCAAGTCATGATAAAAATGTGGGTAATTCACTTCTTCGCTTAGAAATTAACTGAAAGAAAACGTGTTACCCTGTCTTTCATTCAATAAATGCAACTGAATAATGTTCTATGCTAAACAATTATACAAGCTGGGTTACTATGGTACCCAGACAGGACTGTCTATTTTATAATGTTAGATTTTTAAAACCCTGTCTTCCTTCAGTCTGAACTGTATTAGTTTCTGAAAAGAGAACTCTGAAACATCAGCACTATCCTAGAAAAATTCTACTGCAAGGCAGAACACTGCAAGATCCAGTCCCCTTCTGAGGGCAGCGTAAAGGTCAAATACGTAAGTGCCACTTCATGTAAACACTGGGATAGAAATCACAATGAATTACACTGTTAAAATACGTACCTAATATTTTGTGATTCTAACTTAATGGTTATCATTTAAACAAAAAAGTCCTAAATTCAAGCCATTTTTACTTTTATCTAAGCAATTCAGGAACTACTCTTTTTAAATAAAGATTTGTGAGTAAGCACTAGCTAAGAAAACAATAAAATGGTAAAAATGTGGCTGTTACCTTGGTCGGTGTTCAAATCATGCATTTTCAATTGATGATCTAATCCCCCACTCCAGGCATGTGTTGGATCCTACAAAGTAAAAGTTTCAAGTCATTCAAAACTTACAGAGCTTTAAAAAAAGCGTTTAACCTTGGAGTAGGAAATGACAACCCACTCCAGTATTCTTGCCTGGAAAATTCCATGGACAGAGAAGTCTGGAGAGCTGGCAGTCCATGAGTAGCAAAGAGCTGGACATGACTGAGCATGTAACAGGTTATGGAATTTGAAAAATACTAACAAGGAAAATGTTTCCTGTAGCCCAATCACCTAGAGATAACTACTGCCAACACTTTACCATGTCTCTTCTAATCTTCTTATAAAAACAGATAAAATTTTAAAATAAAATTCGAAATCAAACTCTGGATACTTTTTAGTTTCAGGAATATAGCCCATGTCATTCATCAATCCACAGAAATATTATCAGTAGTGATTTCGTAATAATCCATACTATAACTGAACTTCCAATTTTCTTATGTCCTTATTGTCAAACAGTTTTTCTCACATTTTTATTTCAATAAACAACTACATAATAAGCACTTTTAGTAGCGTTTTCTAGGAGCAAGATTAAGGAAAACTAGGGTATGGACATTTATAAGATTCTTGCTTCTTGGCAAATTCGATTCTAGAAACATCCTCTCCATTTACTTTTCCATCCATATAAAGCCACTTGCCTTGCCACATCCTGCTCAGCATTACTTATAATTTCTTATATTGCAATGAGTTTATTCGGAGTAAACAGTATCTAACTGTGGTTTTAAATTGCATCCTTCGATACTTGTAAAGTTGACTCTTTTAGGTTTAATAATTTTTAAATGAAAAAAAAAGTGTTGAAAAATTCCTCTATCTACCAGCCAACTCCTCAGTTAATGTTCAGAATGAAGTACGCTGGGCTCACTCGTTGTAAACAAAAGACAGTGCAAAAAAACGGAGCAATGTTAAGTAGTCACCCAAACTACTATGCAAGCAAATTAAGGAAGAACTGTTCACCACACTGGTTGAGAGCCAATACGTAGTCCCATTTACTAGCAAACAAACCTTTTAATAAATAAGACGGCCAAATTTTACAGTCTTGCTGTGAGTTTCAAGTACATTCTGTCCAGAAAAATTCACAGTGTTAACACCATCAGAAGCTTAAGGGGAGACCCAGTTCCTGACGTCTGCCAAGTCCTCAGGGCCAAAACGCAAAACAAAGCAGCACCGGAACCTCAAGGTTAAGTGTTGGGGTGGGGGTGGGAGAGGAGGGGAAATAGAGGGGCGCTGTCCAAATAATCCTACGGACATGAGCCTTCGCCCAACACTGCAAAAGAGACGCTGATCACGAGGGACACCATAAAACTCAAAAGGATGCAGGAGCTGAAAAGGAGAACACCTACGTAGAAGGCGCAATCCAGGACGGCGCCCGTGTGCTGGTACTTGAGCCGCATGGAGTTGGCCGGCACATCGTAGAGGCGCACGGACGTGTCCCAGGAGGAGACCAGCAGGAACTGCGATGTGTTGGGGCTGAACTTCACCGAGGAGATGCCGTCCTCGGGGGGTTGGTTCAGCTTGAACTCGTTAGAACCGGTCATCTAGGGAACAAGGGCCTGGTGAGAGTCTCCCCAAGAGACCGGGGTCGCGAGGCTCGACTCGCAGAAAGGGCCGGGCAGTAAGGGGGTGGGGCGGGCCCCCAAGGGGCCGGGGT
>SJXQ01005842.1:458722-476070 GCA_006408695.1 Aepyceros melampus
GAGAGGACTGGAGCCGGCGGGAGCCCTTGGTTCCGCCCAGCGGTTCTCAAGGACTCGGCCCAGAGCCTCGTGTGTGCGGCCAGAACCGCTTTTCCCGAAGGGCAGGTGACCCATCCCCAGGCAGATCTTCGGGGCCAGCCGAGAAGTCCCCTTCCCCTCGGGAGGGCCCCGAAGGGCCCCAGCTCAGAGCCGCCCCCTCTGCCCTCGGGGCCTTTGCCAGGAGCCCCTTTCTGGGCCAGAGCGACCTCTCCCCACTGCTCACCTCTTTCCCGGCCCTGATCACTGTGTCTGTCTTGTCCCTGTTTGGGGCAAGCACTCACCAAATATCTGTGCCCCTGTGTTCAGCAAAACTTGGACCCTGCCCGGAGCTCTCACTGGTGGACAGACCCTTTCTTCTTGCAGGTATATTTTGAAGGGACTGGCCAGAGAACACCCACATACCCACGATCTAGGTTCCCCCAGGAGCGTGTTATTTTCCTTGTTTATCACATCCATATCGCCTCACAGCAATTGCTGAATTTGGGCCCCAGCCCAGCCACTGAGCAGCAATGAGACGCCAGGCTGTTTGCTGTCCCCCCTCCTCTTCTGGAAAAGGAAGGTAGGGACTGGGCCCAAGAACCACACCACAGATGGGCATTTTCAAGATTATCCTTCAATGCGATGATACAATCACACAGGATTTCTTTGTGTGACATCCAACCACAGGCTCTGCCTTCTGGATGCAGAGTTTTCCTGTCTCCGTAAAGATACGCAAAGCTGTGGTCGCTGAGACTCGGGGTGCGGGGATGTCTGGTTGGAATGTGAAGGGCACCTCGAGGTGGGGGGCTTTCACCTCGTGGGAGTTTCCACAGCAGAGAGCACAGATTTATGCGTGGAGTTATCCAAACCTCTGGTAACCCTCAGACAGCTCAGGCGGCCCGTGACCTTGATGGAGAGTGACTTGGGGTTGGAGAAATGAGGCCGAACAAAGGGCTGGACTGACCTCGGTGCAGGGAACCTCTTCCCAGGAGCCGGAGGGAAGTTTCCGGAAACCTCGTCTGGGCCTAATGGGAGCCCCACCTGTCTGACGCGGCTCACCCGTCTAGGTTTTGGAGTGAAAGCCTGTGGACTATCTGGGAGTGTTGGGGTGGGGGGTGCCCAGCTCGCGGTGCTGGCAGACATGTTTGGCGCGGAAGGGTAGTTACACTGATCCCTTATCCCTGCCATGGGCGGTGCACGTCGGGTGGGGGCTCGTGTCGGCGGCGGGGCTCCGAAGCCCCACCCTCTCCCCCAGAAGCCCAGAGCCCAGAGTCCAGCAGGTTTCGCCACCCTCCGCTCCGGCCTGCACGCGAGAGCTCGTCGCACTGGAAGCCCCGCAAGGACTTCTGGGCAGTGATGACTCGGAGCGCATCGCTGCAGCAAGACTCCTGACCTCCAAGAAGTGTGCTTCCTGCACGCAGAGGAGACCGGGTTATGTCAACAGTTACCCGTCTTCACACCCCCTCACGCCGCTGGGAAAAGAATGGGTGCTCTTGATGGAGGGGGGCAGCTCCCAAGGACCAAGGACGGACTGGGGCAGGCAAACACACGGGGCACCCGATGGGCCCCAGACAGGCGCCATTGCACAGGCACACGGTGTACGGGGTCGCTCCTCTACCGTTCCTGCACACGTCGATGCAGAATGGAGTCTCCCCCAAACGCACATGCTGAAGCCCTAACCGCCAGAGTCTCAGAGTGTGACCTTATCTGGAAACTGGGGTAACGAGTTACTTCCAGTGGAGTCACCCTGGCGTTCAGTTCAGTTCAGTTGAGTCGCTCAGTCGTGTCCAACTCTGCAACCCCATGAACTGCAGCACGCCAGGCCTCCCTGTCCATCACCAACTCCCGGAGCTTGTTTAAACTCATGTCCATGGAGTCGGTGATGCCATCCAACGATCTCATCCTCTGTCATCCCCTTCTCCCGCCTTCAATCTTTCTCAGCAGCAGGGTCTTTTCAAAGGAGTCAGTTCTTCACATCAGGTGGCCAAAGTATTGGAGCGTCAGCGTCAGTCCTTCCAATGAATATTCAGGACTGATTTCCTTTAGGATGAACTGGTTGGATCTCCTTGCTGTCCAAGGGACCCTCAAGAATCTTCTCCAACACCACAGTTCAAAAGCATCAATTCTTCAGTGCTCAGCTTTCACTATAGTCCAACTCTCACATCCATACATGACCACTGGAAAAACCATAGCCTTGACTAGATGGACCTTTCTTGGCAAAGTAATGTCTCTGCTTTTTGATATGCTGTCTAGGTTGGTCATATCTTTTCTCCCAAGGAGTAAGTGTCTTTTAATTTCATGGCTGCAGTCAACATCTGCAGTGATTTTGGAGCCCCCAAAATAAAGTCTGTCACTGTTTCCACTGTTTCCCCATCTATTTGCCATGAAGTGATGGGACCAGATGCCATGATCTTCATTTTCTGAATGTTGAGCTTCAAGCCAACTTTTTCACTCTCCTCTTTCACTTTTACCAAGAGGCTCTTTAGTTCTTCTTCACTTTCTGCCATAAGGGTGGTGTTAGCTGCATATCTGAGGTTATTGATATTTCTCCCGGCAATCTTGATTCCAGCTTGTGCTTCTTCCAGCCCAGCGTTTCTCATGATGCACTCTGCATATAAGTTAAATAAGCAGAGTGACAGTATACAGCCTTGTCGTACTCCTTTCCCAATTTGGAACCAGTCTGTTGTTCCATGTCCAGTTCTGACTGTTGCTTCCTGACCTGCATACAGATTTCTCAAGAGACAGGTTAAGTGGTCTGGTATTCCCAACTCTTCAACAATTTCCCACAGTTTGTTGTGATCCACAAAGTCAAAGGCTTTGGCATAGTCTATAAAGCAGATGTTTTTCTGGAACTCTCCTGCTTTTTCCATGATCCAATGGATGTTGGCAATTTGATCTCTGGTTCCTCTGCCTTTTCTAAAACCAGCTTGAACATCTGGAAGTTCACGGTTCACGTATTGCTGAAGCTTGGCTTGGAGAATTTTGAGCATTACTTTACTAGCATGTGAGATGAGTGCAATTGTGTGGTAGTTTGAGCATTCTTTGGCATTGCCTTTCTTTGGGACTGGAATGAAAACTGACCTTTTCCAGTCCTGTGGCCACTGCTGAGTTTTCCAAATTTGCTGGTGTATTGAGTGCAGCACTTTCACAGCATCATCTTTCAGGATTTGAAACGACACCCGTCACCAGTAGCTCTGTCGCCCTGGCGTGGGCGTGCCCCAATCCCGTGTGACCGATGTCGTTATAAAGGGATGTACCGCAGAGAAGCAGCACCGCTGGGCAGGGACCCCACAAGGCTGGAGCTGATCCAGGAGCACTGGGAGAGTGCCTGCATGGGGAGCCCGGCCCTGGCCGCACCTTGGTCGTGGAATTCAGGTCTCTGAGTGAAAGTCACTCAGTGGTGTCCACCTCTTTGCGAGCCCAAGGACTATAGTCCAGTTCTCCAGGCCAGGATACTGGAGTTGGTAGCCTTTCCCTTCTCCAGGGGGTCTTCCCAACCCAGGGATGGAACCCAGGTCTCCCGCACTGCAGGCAGATTCTTTACCAGCTGAGCTATTAGGGAACTGCAGGCAATTAGCTTCTTCTGTTGGGATCACCTCTCCCCCTGCTCTCCCTGGCAGCCATGGGACACAGTGCAGCTTCCCTGGCTCTGGGAGGAGGTCCAGAGCTGGAGTGATGCTCCCTCCCTGGAGAGCTGGGCACTGGGATAGGGTAGAAGGATGTCACATGTCCATACTGTCTGCCCTGTTCGAGTTTTGCATCAGGTGGGAGCACTCCTTGATTTTGCAAATGAAGTGGACAAACAAAATCCTCAGAGATGCCCTGGCAGAGGGGAACTTTAAGGGGCATTTGGCAGAGAAGCTGATGAGGCTGGGGGACCCGAGGCCGCCAGGCTGTGGAATGAGAGCAGAGGACACCGGAGCAAGTCTGGGGATCCTGGCGGCCCCAGGGTCCTCCTGCGCTCACCTGGGCCTGTGATCGAGGTGGGGGTGGGGACAGCAGGTATAGAGGGCCTGGGGGGTCCGGAACCATCTCAGGGGGCAAAGCCCCAGACTGACCGCCAGATCCTCTGAAGTGGGAACAGAGGGGAGGTCCACGTGGTGTGTGGACCCCCTCAGGCTCCCCCAGGCTGGCGTGAGGTCCCAGGGTTGCCTCCTTCCTTAGTAGAGGCCACGGAGGGGCTGGGCTCTGCCTCGGGCCCACCCGCAGCCCCTGGACCGCTCTCGGCCTGAATCCCTCACCTGATGGAGGAATAAACTGCTCCCAGACAGTGCAAGTGATGTTCGCGGATGATGCTGGTGACAGGCACCCCCAAGGGCACCTGGACCTGCAGAGGCACCCCTGGCTCTCTGCTGGCCTCTCAGGGCCTCTGCCCTCAACCCAGCTTTTCATCCACAACAAAACAGCTTGCGTATTATATGAATAATGCATGCTCAACACAGAGGATGTGATGGGACAAACCATGCAGGCCAGCTGGGCACCACTACCCGAGACCCCCCCCTCCTCCGCTGACATCCTAGGACCCTCCTTGCCCTGCAGTGTGGAGAACAGGCACAACCTGGGGCCAGAGACCCCCCACAACCAGGCTGGCGTGAGGTCCCAGGGTTGCCTGCTTCCTTAGTAGAGGCCACGGAGGGGCTGGGCTCTGCCTCAGGCCCACCCGCAGCCCCTGGACCGCTCTCGGCGTGAATCCCTCACCTGATGGAGGAATAAACTGCTCCCAGACAGTGCAAGTGATGTTCGCGGATGATGCTGGTGACAGGCACCCCCAAGGGCACCCGGACCTGCAGAGGCACCCCTGGCTCTCTGCTGGCCTCTCAGGGCCTCTGCCCTCAACCCAGCTTTTCATCCACAACAAAACAGCTTGCGTATTATATGAATAATGCATGCTCAACACAGAGGATGTGATGGGACAAACCATGCAGGCCAGCTGGGCACCACTACCCGAGCCCCCCCCTCCTCCGCTGACATCCTAGGACCCTCCTTGCCCTGCAGTGTGGAGAACAGGCACAACCTGGGGCCAGAGACCCCCCACACCCCACTCACTAATGTGCACACAGACACACTCATTTGTACACACATACTCGTACACTCACAGACATACACTTATCTGCACACAGATATACTCACTAATGTGCACAAACCCTCCGTTATGTACACACACTCACATATATACACACACCCACAGTGGCTGACTTTATTTTTCTGGGCTCCAAAATCACTGCAGATGGTGACTGCAGCCATGGAATTAAAAGACACTTACTCCTTGGAAGGAAAGTTATGACCAACCTAGACAGCATATTGAAAAGCAGAGACATTACTTTGCCAACAAAGGTCCGTCTAGTCAAGGCTATGGTTTTTCCTGTGGTCATGTATGTATGTGAGAGTTGGAGTGTGAAGAAAGCTGAGCGCCAAAGAAGTGATGCTTTTGAACTGTGGTGTTGGAGAAGACTCTCGAGAGTCCCTCGGACTGCAAGGAGATCCAACCAGTCCATTCTAAAGGAGATCACTCCTGAGTGTTCATTGGAAGGACCAAGGTTGAAGCTGAAACTCCAACACTTTGGCCACGTCATGCAAAGAGCTGACTCATTTGAAAAGACCCTGCTGCTGGGAAAGACTGAAGGCAGGAAGAGAAGGGGACGACAGAGGATGAGATGGTTGGATGGCATCACCGACTCGATGGACATGGGTTTGGGTGGACTCTGGGAGCTGGTAATGGACAGGGAGGCCTCATGCTCCTACACGGGTGAAGACACCATCCATGTCCTGACACCAGGTGACACCCCAGGGCTTCTCTTCTGTATGGGCCCCCCATGAGCACCCTACCACTTCCGTCTGGTCCCGAGAACCCACGTGGCCAGCCTCATGTGCGTCTTTATATATTCTCTGTATGCCCTTCATCTATGTAAACAGAAACATGCGTGAACACACAGGTATAGAGCATGGCGACCGACGGAGGGAGCTCCACCACATCGGTGGGAGCTTCCGCCCCTCCTTTCTCCTTGGCACGCATGCTAAGTCACGTCAGTCATGCCCGACTCTTTGTGACCCCATGGACTGTAGCCCACCAGGCCCTTCTGTCCATGGGGATTCTCCAGGCCAGAACACTGGAGTGGGCTGCCAGGTCCTTCTCTGGGCGATCTTCCCAACCCAGGCATTGAATCTGTGTCTCCTGTAGCTCCTGCATTGCAGGCAGCTTCTTTACCGCTGAGCCACCGGGAAAGCCCTTCTCATTGGCACTGGCCCACAGAGAGCCTCTCAGTCCCAGTTCAGCCCCATGCATCCAGGTCTCGGCCGTGTGCGTTTACTGGGGGAGGGCCACACATCCCCACCACCTGCCTATGAATGGCATTTCCCTGTCCTAATGGAGACCAACCCTGGATATTCACTGGAAGGTCTGAAGCTGAAGCTTCAAAACTCTGGCCACCTGATACGAAGAACTGACTCATTGGAAAAGACCCTGATGGTGGGAAAGATTCAAGGCAGGAGGAGAAGGGGACAACAGAGGAAGAGATGGTGGGATGGCGTCACCGACTCAATGGACCTGAGTTTGAGCAAGCTCCAGGAGATAGTGCACGGCAGGGAAGCCTGGTGCACTGCAGTCTGGGGTCGCAGAGAGTCGGACAGGACTGAGCAGCCGGGCGACAGTAACCCTGTCCCCCAGCTTCGGATCATCTCAGCAGGTAGCCCTGAACCTGCGTCCACTGCCCCGGGATGATCTCAGCAGGTAGCCCTGAACCTGCGTCCACTGCCCCAGGAGCTGGTCCTTCTGTTTCTGTGGGGGAGATTCCTGGAATGCGGCTGATGTGCTGACCGCCTGTGTGTGTGCGTGCGAAGCGCTTGCACACGTGTGTGTGTGTGCTATGCGTTGCTCCAGGTTCCTCTTCTGAAAGGCTTCACATTCACATCAGCACTGGCTGGGAGCACCTTTCCTCCGTCCTCCTTTCCAATCTTTTTGCCAGACTCATGGGAGCAAAGCGGCTTTGACTCTGATCAGGGGATGATTGGTGAGGTTGTGCCCTCTTTCAGTCGTCCCTCCCCGGCCCCACTGTGGGTGGGGGCCCAGTCCGGAGTGGGCGGGGAGCACTGCGTTGGGAGTCCCCCACTCCACTGCCCAGGTCCAGCCTCCCTTCCTCCTCCTCCTTGGGCTTCTCTGAACACCTTTGAGCATCTGCCTCTCCCTGCCGTGCAAAGCCCCATCCACGAGCTCCCAAAACAGGAAGCATCTGCACCCACCTGGCCCCCAGCCCAGGGCACGGAGGGGCCGCCAGCACCCTGAGGACCTCGCGGGGACCGTCAGCTCCCTGCCCATGGGGCCAGCTGTCCCAAATGACAGTGAGCCTCTCGGCGGGTCCTGGAAGGAGGGCATTGTTTGCCTGACGAGGGCCAAAGTGAAAGTACCAGATCGTCACTGGGCACAGAGCCCGTCTCCGGAGCTGCTCGGCCGTGGGGGGCTGGCCAAGGACAGACCCCCCCATCGAAGGCTTTCTGCTGTTTCTTATCACAGGGCCTGCAGAGAGCACCCGCCTCTGGCATTTGCAGGGTAAATCTGATGACGTGTGAGAAGGATTTTGAAGAGGACTAGGCGGGGTGCAGTACTTAGCTTCCTCCCCGCCCCTGTGAGGGAGGGGGGCTCTCCCGAGGGAGCCCAGTAGGGATGGAGCAGCATCAGGACAAAGGCCCTTCTCCCGGGTCCCCTGCAGCTGTGGCTGGGCTCGAGTGTCTCCAGGACTCGGAGTTTGGTCTGTGAGACCTCAGGGACCGGTGCCCGGATGCCTGGCCTTCGCACTAAGGACGCAGCACGCGGTGGGGGCTCCAAACCGCAGAAATGCAGTCGCTCCCAGCTCTGGAGGCGGGAGTCTGAAACCAGCGTGGCTGGGTTGGAACCCAGTGTCAGCAGGCCAGCTCCCTCTGGAGGCTCTGCGGGAAGACCCGCTCTGCCCCTGGGGCCTCCTCTCTCTGACCAGTCTCCCTCCATCTCCAGCTGTCGGCAGACCTGTGATGGCAGGCGGGGCCCTTGGAGAGACTTCTCAGGATGCTTAACTGATCCCGTCCACGGAGCCCCTCCCAGATCAGGTCGTGTTTCTAGGTTCCAGGGACTAGGACCTGGGGATGCCCCTGGGGGCATGATTCAGCCCACAACAGCACCAAGGCCTCACCAGCCTCCAGGGCAGTAGCTCAGGCCCGCTCCCTCTGCACTTGGGGCTCCAGCAGTGAGCTTGGGCCTGGGTGAGGCTACCCAGTATCTACAGAAAGTGGGGTTTTCAGCATCTGTTTCATCCATTGCTCTGTTTCGGCTTGAGCTCGGCCTTTGTCGCTACACACGGGTTTCTCTCTAGCTGTGCTGGGCGGGGTCTGCTCTCCAGCTGCGGTGCTCAGGCTTCTCGCGGTGGTGGCCTCTCTTGTGGCAGAGCGCGGGCGCTAGGGGTCACAGTCTCCGGAGTGCAGGCTCCGTGGTTGTGGCACACGGGCCCACGGGCCCCCACGGCATGTGGAACCTTCCCGGACCAGAGCTCAAACCTGTGTCCCCTGCATGGGCAGGCAGATTCTTAACCACTTGGTCCACCAGGGAAGCCCAGAAAGTTGGATGCTTAAATCAATCTGGGAAATCAGTTCAAAGGGAGGGTCCTAAACAACAGCTCAGTATAGACACCTCCTATCAGGGTCGTCGAGTTGCTGCTTGTACACCTCTCCTAATAGGGAACTCACTCCCACACCGGGCGCTCATACCATCTTTCCTGCCCCCACCCCACCTTTACTTATGCATGTAACGATGTGCAGAAACACTGCATTTCTGAGAAGCTGTAAGACTCCAGCTGTGGGAGGGGCTACCCAGAGCTTCATCTGCATGGTCAGGGACAGTCAGGGGCCAGCAAGGAGGGGACCTTTAGTTGGGGAGGAAATTGGATCCGACGCCCTTGTAACCCAACTCCACACGCACCCCAAATGTATGTCATCAAAGGAAGTGGGTGATGGCAGCTCTTCTGAATGCTCTATGCCTGGGGGGTGGTAGCCCCGTGGCCAGGTTCCAGGATGCTGATCCCCTCAGAGGCCTCTGTCTACACACACCCCTTTGCATGGTCAACAAGCCAAGACCCCCCCACACACACTGCATGCTGCTCTCGGCCCCGACGCCCCTGGTGGAGTCCCTGACGGAGCCTCTCCTGAACCCCGGCCGGGGCTATGACTCATGGCCGGTCTAGCCTCGAGGCCTGCGATTCTCAGCCACGGGGGTGATCTCTCTCCTAACTCACCAAGCTGTTCTAAGCTCCCCTGAAGGACTCATCCCGCCAGAGTCACGGGATGGGGGACACGATCGCCTGACCTGTGTTGTCATAAGGCAAAAATCCCTGGAAGCGGCTTGCAGATCGGGGTGGGGGGCCCGGCTCTCAGTGCATGAGCCCCCAGCCAGCCCCCAGCTTGGAGACGGCGAATACAGATAGCAGCGTGAAGTCACTCTTGAGTTAACTGTCCAAACACATTTAATGTCTGAGGCGTCCAGCACCCATTCCTTGGGACCAGGGGAGGATGTGTTAAAGCAAAACATCTTGGACCTGAATCTATAAATAAGCCAGATTTTACTGGAACGTGCTTGCTTTCGTTGCTGGGCGCACAGTGGACGTATTCATCTAAGGCTGATTCATTCTGAAGGCTTGAAAAAGCAAAAGCTTCACCAGGCCTGGAGGACCAGGCCTGTCCCAAGAGTGCCACTGTGTGGAGGCTTCCGGAACTGACTCGAAGTAACAACCCAACATCTATCTTGGGCAGTTCAGCTCAGCAGTCTCTCAGTCGTGTCCGCCTCTTTGTGACCCCATGGACTGTACCACGCCAGGCCCCCCAGTCCATCATCAAGTCCTGGAGCTTACCCAGACTCATGTCCATCGAGTCAGTGATGCCATCCAACCATCTCATCCTCTGTTGTCTCCTTCTCCTCCTGTCTTCAATCTTTCCCAGAATCAAGGTCTTTTCCAATGAGTCAGTTCTTTGCATCAGGTAGCCAAAGTTTGGCAGTTTCAGCCTCAGCATCAGTCCTTCCAATGAACACCCAGGACTGCTCTCTTTAGGATGGACTGGTTGGATCTCCTTGCAGTCCAAGGGACTCTCAAGAGTCTTCTCCAACACCACAGTTCAAAAGCATCACTTCTTTGGCGCTCAGCTTTCTTCACAGTCCAACTCTCACATCCGTACCTGACTACTGCAAAAACCATAGTTTTGACTTGACGGACTTTTGTTGGCAAAGTCATGTCTCTGCTTTTTATGGTCTCTGCTTTCTCGGGCAGAGAAGCGGAAATACGGGGTTCGACCCTGCACCCCACATCCCGCACATTCCATACCACAAACATGTTACCCTAAAACAGCCTGTCCAGTGCGGCTTCAGGCCCACCACGAGGCAGAACTGAAGACACCTCTCCCCGATTCCCAAAGATGCTTGTCTGCCTGTCTGTGGGAGAATTCCACACTCCCAGCCTGTCCCCAGGATGGGCCACCAACAGTGGACGGCGGTGACGTGGGAAGGCCGGCGGGGGTGGGGACGGTGCCGCTGCCCACGCGGACCATGTCCCCCCTCAGGCCTCCCCTGCTGGGCCTCCCCCCGGGCCTGGTTGTCCTCCACCCACAGCCTGTGGACTCAGGCTGGGGACATGCAGGCACTTCCTTTATTCGCTCCATCATTTGTTCAGGATCCGCTGATGGGATGCAGTTGAGCATCCAGGCCCTGTTCTGGGAGAGAGGCCAGGCCGAGCCAGACCAGTCCTCACCCACAGTGGAGGCGAGGACAGACCCTCGGCCACGCGTCTCGTGGAACCGTACCCACACAAAGGCTTCTGTGGACAGGCACAGGGCATGGGGGACCTGCCCCACGTCTCCTTCCAGCCCCCGCTTCGTGGTCCTGCCGAAGACCACAGGGGAGGAAGAGGGTGCCCGAGCTGCCAGCAGCTAAGGCGACCTTTAGAATCCATCAAGGATGACAAGCTCTTGCCACATGGACCCCAGTTCAAGGGGCCATGCCCAGCCTGGCCGCTCACGTAGGCACCCTGGTGGAGTTGGCTCACCACCCCCCCCATCTTCTTTCTATAGCTGTCTATTTCCCGGATGCCCTCGTGGGTCTGAGGATAAACTGGGCCCCAGAGTCAGGGTCCATAGGAAGAAAGTGGGGGGGGGGCAGATACAGACAAGAACAGTCCTCCTAAAACAAGAAACACTTGCAGAGGCCAGAGGGCGAGAATGCTTTCTCACCAAGACCTAACTAGCCAGGAGTCATCTGCTGGGCCCTGGAGCAGCAGCTTCCTGAACTCCACTCTTTCCGCTTCGTATGTAAGAGAGGTGTTTTGTGTGTGTGTGTGGCTTACTCACACCCGACTCTCCGACCCCATGGACTGTAGCCCACCAGGCTCCTCTGTCCGTGGGATTCTCCAGACAAGAATACTGGAGTGGGTTGCCATTTCCTCCTCCAGGGGATTTTTCCTAATCCAGGGATCGAACCCAGGTCTCCTGCATTGCAGGCAGATTCTTTACCATTTGAGCCACCAAGGTAGCCCTCACTTAATGAAATGACGATTGAGAAGGCGGGGGGTGGGAGAAGACTCAGAACCAGCAAGCATGGGAGGTGTGAGGGTGGCTGAGACTCTGGGCCAGCGCAGCCCCGCTCCAGGACGGAAAGCGGGTCAGGGAGGAGCGCAGATGACTTGCCAGCGCCTTGGGGCAAACTCCCTGTCCCGGCTGGGAAGCAGCCCGCACTCTGCCTTGGACATCGTGGGTCCTCCCGGGATAGTTCGTACCTTGACTGAATCCTATGTTAAAGTGGAATCCCCCTCGCAACATTGTAAATCAAATCACCGTGTTCAGCTAAAAATAAAGTGTAATTCCCAGACCCGGAAGGTGATGGGACCCCTGTCTCCTAGGCGCTGCCTTCTGGTCTGTGGGCTGGCGGGCGGCGCTTCCACCTGCAGAACCAGCCATCTCCGTACCTTTCCCTGCGCCTTCATTCAATGCCCCGGGTCGACGCCAAGAGGCAGGTGTCCCGGGGGTTTCTGCTAGGGGGGGTCACAGCGCCACGCAGCATCACGAGGCCAACTCAAGGTCTCTGAAAGCAACTCGGGTCCCTGCCCCTGACCGCACGAGGGCTCTGACCTTGACGGGAGAGTAGGAAGGTGATGGGACCCCTGTCTCCTAGGCGCTGCCTTCTGGTCTGTGGGCTGGCGGGCGGCGCTTCCACCTGCAGAACCAGCCATCTCCGTACCTTTCCCTGCGCCTTCATTCAATGCCCCGGGTCGACGCCAAGAGGCAGGTGTCCCGGGGGGGGGTCTGCTAGGGGGGGTCACAGCGCCACGCAGCATCACGGAGGCCAACTCAAGGTCTCTGAAAGCAACTCGGGTCCCTGCCCCTGACCGCATGAGGGCTCTGACCTTGACGGGAGAGTCGATGCCACAGATATCATGCCGTTGTCCGCTGGGCCCCCGCGGCCCGGACTCTGGCTTCAGGATACCCCTGGTTGGCAGATTCCACGCCCCACCGCCTCTGTGAATCCCAGTGCCCTCAATGGAGAGATGGCAGGACAAGCACTTTAAATCAACAATACTCCAGCAGAAAAATAACAGTGGACACACTAACAGAGCTGACATAGCCAAGGCGTTGTGGGATGGTAGCTTGGGGCGCCGAGGGGGACCTGAACCCCAAGAGGAGCCAGGATGAGGACAGGAGGCCGGGACGCTGTCCCCTCCCCGGCAGCAAGAAGGTCCCAGATTGCCCACCAGCCCGGGCGGCACACCTCTGTACCCTCCCGCAGTTCAGTGGACCCCACCAGGTGACCCTGCCACTTGAGACATCAGTGTGATCCGTGTGGCTGAAAAGCCATTTCCAGGGGAAGCAGGCCACCCCCTTTCCAAAGGGAGAGAGAACAGAACACTGGGGCAGTGGGCCTCTGCACATCCCGGTTCTGAGCCGCCTGCGGAGGCCAGTGAACCAGGACCACTTCCTCCCCATCCCGGGGACCCCAGACTCCTCCCCACACCTTCTCCTGGCCAGGCTGATGCCAACGGCCCAGGCCCAGGCCCGTCGCTGCCGATGCCATCTCCAGAAAGCAGTTGGAGAGCCGGCTTCTCTGCGAGGCGGCCTGTGGGCAGGGAAATGCCCTCGCCCAGCCCGGCCGCCTGGCCCCTCAGTCTGAGTCCCAGGCAGCCTCCCCCTGTAGCCCCAGGGAGAGCCGAGCTCCCTAGAGGAGTTAGCGCTAGGTCACCTCCCCCAGCTGCAGAAAGTCACCTGCAGGAGTGGCTGGCACAAGGTGCAACCCCCAGCCTCTCCCCGTGGGCTTTCATTCAGCATTGCAAAGGAGACAGCTGGCCAAGCGGAGTGTATCAAAGGGGAAGAAGCCCCCGAAAGGCAAGCCCAGCAGCAGCCCCTTGTCTGGGATGGGCAGCAGCCACTCCCTAGGTTCTGAGGTCCCCGCTGCCCCCTGCCTGAGGGAACAGCAGAGTTGATTCGATTCCTAGGAACAGTCTGGGCTTGTAAGGGATGTGTGGGAGCCCCGCTTCATCGCTTCTCAAAGGTGCTTCCCTCTTGCTGCTGCGGGGGCAGCCCCTGCCCGCGGGCCCAGGCATCCCCAGCATCCTGCTGACCGCCTGCCTGCTGGCGTCACAGCCCTGGGGCTCCTGTTCAGCTCAGTTTTCCTAGAACTCTTTCTGTCGGGTCCCGTGGGAGGCAGGGGTCCTCCTGGAGCTGAAGCTCCAATGCTTTGGCCACCTGATGCGAGGAGCCCACTCACTGGAAAAAAAAAAACAACCTGATGCTGGGCAAGACTGAGGGCAAGAGGAGAAGGGGCCGACAGAGGATGAGATGGTTGGATGGCATCACCGATGGACATGAGTTGGAGCAAACTCAGGGAAATAGCGGAGGACAGGGAAGCCTGGCGTGCCGTCGTCCATGGGGTCGCAAAGAGTCAGGCATGACTTAGGGACTGAAAACCAGCAAAGGGTTCTCTCCATTCCCTCCTCCCCCGCCTCCCTCCCTTCCTTCCTTCCCAACTTGTCTGAGCCAGGCCAAGTGTGAGCTTTCGCTGTGTACAAGGCAGAACAGTCTGCAGACCTGAAATGCGACAAGCAGACACACAGGACGTGCCTGTGGCCCCGGCACAGTCTTGAGTCAGGCCCGGGTTGGTCCAGGCTTTGCTGCAGAAACAGAAGCCTGGGAGGTGACGACGCTCACTCCCCCAGGGCTGCCCGCTAGAGGTGACAGAGCTGGGATTTCCCCCCAGGGGATCTGAGGCCACCCTCCTCCCCACAGCTTCCAGGGCCAGAGGGTGCATCCCCCTTAAAAGTAAAGGCTGAGGGCCACCCCCTGGGGGAAAGATGGCCATGGAAACCAGGGGCACAGGGCCAGCCATCCCCCAGAATGGGAAGGGGCAGTGCGCACACCCCAACCAGGCACCCCACCGCCTGGGCCGCTGCACAGGAGCTAGCTGGTTAGAGGGCCCCACGGCACCCCTCCCCGCACACGTGCTGTCTCTGCCCCGACTCACAGGGGACGGAGTGCAGGTGAGGGGCCCCCTAAATGGCCAGGCAAGGCGGGTTACCTGGAACGCCACAGTTCACACGGGTTTAGTTCAACGGGGTTTGCCTGCTCCAATCTCTGCACCTTACCACTTTGCGCTGCAGCTCTGATCCAAATTCGGAACCAGTCTGAACGCTGCCCCCAGTTCGGGCCAGGCAGTTCTGCCAGGCTCCCTGCAAGTTCCCCTTGCTGGACATGGCCATAAGCAGGCCAGGAGACTGTGTGGACCCGGGTGTCCCCGGCCACCCTAGTGCCAGGTCCCGGGGTCTTCCCCAGGGCTGTGCCCAGTGGTCGTCCCCACCTCCCCTCCCCTTCCTGCCCCTCCACATGCTGCCAGGCTGTGCCAGGGCAGAGGCCAGTCTCGAGCTTGCTTTGGGCAGATACTGGCCTTGGGTGGACTTCGATTTCCCTGGTGTTAAGCTGTCCCTTGAACTGGAAGGCCCGTCCCAAATGATTCTGACCTCTAGTCGACCCCAAGCCAGGCGCAGCCCTTTCCACTGTGTTCGAGGCTGTTTTGCTGAGTGACTCTCGGATCCTCAGTTTCTGCATCGGAAAATGGATACAGCCATGATCCTGACTTCTCAGGGCTGCTCTGGGGACCACCCTGCACCCGCACTAACCCGGGCAGGTTGGGTCAGCGGAGGGGCAAGGCCTGGCTGCCGGGAAACCCCAGCCACACTGGCATCTGGTGAGGCTGGGGGGCAGTCAGGGCCTTGTCTTATTGAGAAGATCGGAAGCAGAGGAATTCCAGAATCTAAGTTTCAACCTGCCCCTTGAAACCCAGCACCCACAGCCCTAGCCGCAGGGACCGCTGCCTGCCTCTTTCTGGGCACGATGACCCCAAATCGCGCCCCTCTTCAACGCCAGCCCCGCAAACCCCACCTCCTCCGGGTGCAGGACGGTCCTGTCCCCACCTCCCTGGCCCCAAGCAAGGAGAAGGTGGTTTTCTTGCCACTCAGTCCCAGCCTGAATGCCTCCCAGCTGCCCTCCCTAACCTCAGAGGGCACAGCATCCACTCACTAAATTACTCACTGCCCACCCAGCCCACTGGGCTTCCCCAGCCTCCACCACCTACCCGCCGGGAGCCTAGAACCCTGCCCGGCGCAGAGAAGACACTCAGAAACTATCTGCTGATGGAGGGCGTGAATCCTGGTTCCACTTCAGTTCAGTCGCTCAGTCGTGTCCGACTCTTTGCGACCCCATGAACCGCAGCGGCTCCCCTGGGACCCCACAAAACCGTTTTCCACTGGGGTACGCAGGAGGACACTCTCAGCGCAGCCCCTGTGTCGCTGCCTCCGTGCAGCCCTCCCCACTGAGCCCCCTGCCCCAGCTCTTCTTTCCCAGGGTCCTTTGTCGCCAGGCCCTGGGCTCTGCCCTCCAGCATCAGGGGAAGCTGTCCCCGCAGGGCCCAGCGCGGAGAGAGCAGGCCTGTCTGGGTGAGCCAGCTGGGGAGACTGCGGCCGAGAAGCTACCGGGTGTGGGTCTCAGGCCCTCGGGGCTGCGGGCGGCTTGGCGAGAAGCCCGGCAAAGCCTCTGCGCCCCGTGGGCAACCTGGGTTATCGCCTGGAAGACCCGGTGCACTGGGCCCGCGGTCACCCCGGAAACGCAGGCGCCTTGCAAACGGAAGGCGCGTGCCCCCGCCCTCCCTGATCCCCGTCTGCTCGCGGAGTTGGCAAGGGGGCTGCGCACAGCACGGGAATCGCGGAGGCCCGCGCAGGAAGTCAGGCCGAGCAGGCCCTCCCTGGCCGCCTGCGGCCTACCCGGCCTGGGTCCTGCGTGGGGCGCCTTAGCCTGGGTGCTAAGGGCAGCGGGGATGTCCCATGACACGGCTCCGAGGGTGGGCCCATCCCCTTGAGGGGCATCCGCTAACCTCATCCCTCCAGCCATCTGGCCTGCCACATCTCGGCAGCCTCCCTCTGGGTGGTCGGGTTTCATGCCGGGTTTCCCTGGGCTTTGGTTTAATCTCTCCAGAGAGGCGCCTCCCACTCCCCGGACACCACGGGCTCGGGACTGCAGGCTCCCCAGGGCCGGCATCCCAAGAGCTAACCCCCGACTCAGGAGAAAATGCCTCCTTCTGACTCAGCAGAAGATTAGCCAGCGGAGCCCGTGGGCTTCTGATGGACGCATCCTTTTGATGGGCTGCGTCACGCAAGGCGGTGGAGAGCTCTCCAGCGCCTGTCCCGAGAGCAGCCGAAGCCCCCCCAGCCCCACCGGCCGGGAAGAGAGGGCGCAGGACAGAGCAAGTAGCGCCCGCGGCGGGCACTGGGCGCGGTGGGACTTCCAAGCGCTTAGAAGGAAGCCCGAGAGCCCGGTCTGGCTCCTCGGTTGCCGCCGCCCCTCTGCAGGGGCGCTGGTTTCGGGGTATCCTGCTCCTGGCACTTGGTCCCCTCAACTCCCAGCACTGGAAAACCCGCTGCCCCCAGCAAGGGCCCTGAGGCCCCAGGCCTGGCCCTCAGCACCCCAGCTTCAGGAACCCCGATGCTAAGCTTCAGGGTCGGGGGAGGGCTTCCAGAGTTGGGATTCCCGTGAGGAGAATGGGGCTCCCCTAGCATCTTGGGCCTTTAAAGCTGGGGGTGCAGGGTCAGAGCTGCTGTTGACACAGGACATTGGCGCTCTCGCTCTTCCCCACCGCCCTCCACCCCGTGGCCTCTGCCAGGAGCCGCGGTGGGTCTTCACTTCCTCGACAGAGAAGCTGGATCCAGTGGCCTCTGCAAGGCTGAGTGTGGGGATCACCGGCCTCCGTTTTCCCTAAGACGGCAGGCAGTAGTGCCGTCTCTAAAAATGAG